>JBBPNO010001019.1:0-10965 GCA_038090915.1 Boletus eberwhitei
TCAGAAAATACTTCAAGAGTTTCACACAAGTGATGCCATTTATTATATATGATATGGTATCTCAGTCAGTCTTAGATGGATGGACAATGATCAGAGAGCTTGTCATCCTTGTCTGGCATATCACAATTGAGGATCTTAAGGTTTATCTTGTATGTTCATTTCTGGAATACTTGCTGTGTAATGTGCTAACCAACTTTCAACAGGTGCAGCTTTCTCAAACAATTGAAGACTTCCTTAATGTGATGGCCATTTGTGTGCCCAGCATCCTCATCACAAAGCCAAAATTTCACTTTTTGATTCATCTTCCAGCCTATATCTGCTGATTTGGACCCACAATCATTTTTTCCACAGAACAATATGAATCGTTTAACCATATCTTTCAATTGACATGCATACATAGTAGCCATCAAGGACCAAGCCATGATACATGTCAGACATTTGCATGGTCTGATATATTCAAGCATATCGTCACTAGGGGCTTCTGGTATGAGAAAGATTTACAGAAATAAATCCATGCCGGTCCATTTGTATTGAATTTCCTATCCAATCATCCAGCACAAGCACGCATGCTTGGGATTAATTTTGATGGATTTGAGGATGAGCTTATAGATATTGCAGGTAACCAGTATCATGTAATACCAGGCATACTACTAATACTCAATGTCTTTAGGAATAGATCATATCATTCGGGTGGCTTCCACTCTAAGGGGTCAAAATTTATGGGCAGGCTCACAGCTTTCAGAAGCCATTCCATGGGAGAACATCAAGTGTACCAAAATTGGTACCATCCCACCAATGCCAGCACACCATTCAGATCACAAGTATTTTTGAGGTGATGTGCTAATAGCAAAACATGAGAACAAGGTTAAGCTCATGGGCCACATCATTTTCACTAATGCTTCATCAAACCCAGAATGTTCCATCGAGCATGTGCTTGAAATACTGATTGATGATGCCCATCATTGTGCTGTCACACATGTCACTATTCAACTGTTCAAATTTGAGCCGATGTTGCACCCTAGTCTTCATGTCCCAAGGCTACGCTTGACTGATCAAAAGATTATCATACCTTATTCAGTGAGCTTACTGATGCCCCTTCCATCTTGCAAACATTCTAATTCGAAATGAAAAGATATTATATGTGCTGTTAATATATAGCACAACTATGCAGACTTGAAGTGTATAGTGCTTTCACATCGTACCATCCAGCAAGAACAAGTCTCAACAACACAAACTAAAGTTGTTGTCCATCATAAGGACACTCCAGATCATTTTCTCAATACCTTTTCCATTCACAACTATATGTTTATTCATTCCATATTGCTTATATGCTTACAAATGACTCCTTTATATGTTGCAACTCAGGATGTTGAGAAGGTTCATAGGCTGGCAACACAGCAAATATGACAGAAAAAAGCCCAGGGTGCATCCAGTCCTGTCCCAGTGAATATGAGTTTGGATGACATCTCTTCAGTTCCTCCTATATTTGATCCAACATCTAAGCAAAGGCAGAGACAAGCTAAGATGACAGCTGCAACATGCCAGTCCAACTTACGGATATCTTCCTCAGCCCCCCTTCAAACCAACACATCTAGCAGCCAGTCCCCTTATTCAATCACATCTACGACATCTTTATCTGTGGCTCACACTCCATCCATGGCATCTAGTGTTTGACCACCACAGCCTTCCATTCTGGACACCCAGTCCATCTCATCACCATTTACTGGCCCAACTTCTCTTTTGATTGCATCTACTATATCCTTGTCTGTGGCTCACACTGCTCCATCTACAATATCTAGTGCTTGACCACCACAGCTTTCCATTCCAGACACCCAGTCCATCTCATCACCATTTAGTGGCCCAACTCCTCATTCAACCATGTCTGTGGCATATTTGGCTTGCACTCCATCTGTAGTGCCTTGTACTCCTGTATCACACTTGCATGCTGCTCTGGTTATCCAATCTATCTTGTCACCATTTAATGGCTCAACAGTATCTTCATCTTTGGCTTGCACACCATCCATGGTATCTAATATTTCACCTCAACAGCTGCATTCCACCCTGGTCACCCAATCTACCACATCGTTGTCTAGTGGCCTGATTGCTCCCCTGATCATGTCCACAACATCATCTTTGGCTTGCATTCCATCTGCAATGTCTAGCACTCCACTATTATATTCACATATCATATTGGCCACCCAACTGAGCTTGGTGTACCACGTAAGTATCCTATCCAGTCAATATATTCCAAGTTCTCATTACTTATAGTACTCTTACCCAACGATGCTGGTGGTGCCACTCACTGAATCTTCTGCTCCAGCAGCCACAGTAGTCATGACATGCCAGTTCAACTTGGTGGTTTCTGCACAACCTCAAATATCTATGCTTGCACCATACAGTGCCCCGGCAATCCATTATCATTCTGGACCTGCCCAAGAACATTTCAGTTATCATATGCAGTCTTATACTATGGGGCAACAAGGCTTTTACTATAATTCACAGCCTACACTACACAGCAATACAACTTCCAGTTGGTATTACCCCCCATAAATGTGCTTTAGAATATTAATAAGGCTATTACAGTACTTTGTGAATCTGAGTCACCTCCTCCCATGTGATTTCTATATATATAAATTAAGTTGTTGGTGAAATTTGCTTGCTTAAATCCATGTCTGTGTTCCTCAGAACCTCCAGCCACTATGTTCTGGCAATACCAGCTGTGAACGATGTCTGGCTCCATTGGTCGTTCTCCAGCCTCTTCTGGCACAAGTTCAAGAGCCTCAGTGCCTATCTCTAGTGTTAGCAGGAGCGGCCATCTGTCAAGTGCAGGAAGGCGTGCTTCGACAAACACTTCAGCTCTTGCCAGTATCATCGGATTTGAACCACCTCCTAGTTCTCAACCTTGTCAATGTGCCCATTCAGAATCACTCTCAGAGGTTGAAGAATCTATAACTGCAGGTGTTTGCCACCGAAGGATCTCCAAGTCCAGGAATCTTGATGATTCCACACAACTCAGTCCTCAGTGCATCAAATGGCTCAAGACATATGCCAAGGACTTATGCAATGAACTCGAGATCTCTGAGAAGAAAATTTTTGACTTTGTCAAAGCAGGTTGCATTGTGTTGTAAACCTATCACCCTCTTGTCTCATTGACACTGTCAGTCTGGCAACATGTACTATATGCTTGTCAATATGAAAGCTTCACTCCTCAAGTACAAAATCAATAATCAAGCTAATGAATCTAAGCTGCTTCTCGAAACCTTGACTTCGAAAGACTTCAAAGTATTCATATGCCCATAGTATCCAGTCAACCCCAACTGACTAATTTCCCAACAGATTGTCCTTCATAATTGCCTCTTGACTTGTTTACTTTTCCTGAATCTTACTGTGTATGTGATGGACACACAATGCCATGTCATGGTATGTGTCTTCTCTGACTTAGGCCTGATCACTAACCAGTTCGTTGACTGCATGCTACATAGGATTTCATATTTGAACACCAAGATATATTCAAGATTCCATCTGGCATTTTTGAGGACTCTGAGCTCAAGGCCACCCTCTGCATGACAGTTTCTAGATTGCTTGTGACCATCCGTTCTCATCTGAAGATGCAGGTATGCACAGACAAGTGATCTTTTAGTACAATTGTCACGTTATCTAATGATATCATATAACTAGTTAACCTTGTCTGTTTCCAAGAAGACATGCACCCTTGATGTTACAAAGTCATTGGCACAGCTTAGCTCTAGAATGAAGGTGGATGCCGCACACTGGAATCAACTTGCTTTTCTTGTAAGTGGATTCACACAAATCTCAACAGAGTACTAATATATCCATATATACTTCAGCACTGCTGCCTCCACATCTTTCTCATCAGTACTGGGGATCTCAAAAACATCCCCCTTCAAGTCTGCTTCATGCCCAACATCATACCTATGCTCAAGGTAGACATGAAGAGAAAACTGTTGCCAACCCAAATCCTAACAAAGGACGCGGTCGCACAAACACTAGGCTTGCTTATGAATAGAGACAAAAGGTTATTGGGGAAACCCAACAAGAACTTGACTAGAGTTCTTGGGGCATTGACATTCAGGTTTATATACTACAGATACATGTTTGGTGTTGTTTACTAATGGTCTGTGCTTAAGGTACGTAGGGCTAAGGGTATAGTGATGTCATAGTGACGTCATGGGTCTAGAGTGTTCTAGGCTACACGGTGATTAAATAAGAAGTTTAATAAGATGGAGATTAAATACACGTGTTATGATGTCATGGTCTAGGCCATGTCACGTGATGAGAAGATATATGTAGTCACGTGATTGAGTCATGTGATGTTCACACGATCACGTGATGTGAAAAAGAATATGTTAAGAAATGAATTCATAACAAAAACTAGAGAAGCTCAGCATCAACATACAGGGTCTCGTAGAGGATCGTCTTCTTGCTGCTAGTGCTGAGTTGGCCCAGAACACTGCTGCCCAGGCCTCTGCCTTTCCTAACACAGGTAGCCATGGGCAGTCAGGAAATGGGCTGAGCGACACTGATGGTGATGTGGATGTGGACACTGATAGCATTCCTGGTGTCAAGAACCCCAAGGAGGAGATTGATGAACTTAGTGAGAACAACTTTGGATTTGGGCTCAGCGGCAAGACCATGGTCAAGTTCTGGAGTTACATCGACTACATGCTCAATATCTTGCGTGAAACTGCATGCAAGGAAGCCAGTACAAAGAAGGAATTCAAGAAAGGGGTCGCTAGGTGGGTTTAGCACCAAAGTGATCACTTTCGACTGACAAACTGATACAATTCACAGCATTATGGTGCAGATCTTCTAGGCTGATCTCATGAACTGTCCTGGCCATAAAAGAGCAACAAGACTGTCAGCTGTGAACCCTTCATGGCAGAATACCATTGAATATGAGTTAATGTGGTAGATTCACACATTCCCCCCTACTGTCTATTGTGTCTTTACATCAGTTTAATACTACCCCACCCAATTTTACCCTGTTATCTGGCATGGACATGGATGAACTTGAGGAAACATACAACCAATGGTCGGAGAACATGATTTGGGAATTGTGTGGTGTATATACAATTGATACATAGGCTGACATGTTGAGCTGTGTGCACATTGTGCAATCTTGTCAACTATTTGCCAACATTGGGCAAAGGGATATCCAGTGTATATCTGGGCCATATGTAATGTACATCTTCAAATCAACTGACTGAGATTGGGCAGGGGACAGCCAACCTATACCTAGTAACAATATAGAAACATGGTTTATTTCAGGTCTAATGTAGAGATTTAGCATGGATGATACACCCATGAGTGTCAGCATAATGTCACGAGGTTCAAATAGTGTGTGTGATATGCTCTAACCCTGAGATCCTTGGCATAAGATTTTGAATTGTTTCCAGCAAAAATGCCAGAATCCAGTACATGTATATAATCTCAATATTGATTGCATAATCACAAAAAAAAATACTCGTACAATTTTTACAAACCACCATGTAATCCAGAGCTCCTGCCTGACCTCCATCCCTGACTCCCACTTCAAAATGGGAAAGGAGGGTTTTGTCAACAGCAAATGTCCAGGCATCTTGCAAAAGTGTCTGCAGGCACATGCTTATGTAAGTAAGCTGTGGTGAAGCCTGCTAGATATGGCTATTACAAGCAAATGCTCATCTCAGGTGACACCACCATCCAGTGCTGTCATTCATCAGTAAATTCATGAACTCCTTTTTGGACTTTTTAGTGGCTTTTCATCACATCAATGCAATATCAACATGACAAAAAGCACAAAAGCCACAAAGTACCCAAAATCACATTAAAAGCATAATCCTGAGAATGCAAAGCACAAAAAGTAGTTAGTTGACCAAAAAGCAGTACATAAGGTAGTTTAACTAAGAAAGAAAGTACTAGTAGAATGACCATAGTGGTTTGCCAGAGTCTATAAAATGAGAGAGCAACAGATATGGGAGTGACATGTGTCTGATGTGCACTGGAACCACCACCAAGATTGTCATCTAGCTCTAAGGCACTGTCATTGCCATTGGAATCATAGTGAGACAAGAAGGAGTGCATACAAGATCATGAGCATCTGATTGGTATATGGGGGGTTGGCAAAGATGTGACAGATGTGGAACATTTGAGGAATGCAACCATTTACCTAGATCATACAATGAATTGGACAAGACAAGGATCTGATTCATTGACATTGCTGAATAGAAAGAAAAAAAGTAAGAAGAGGTGGGTTGTTTGATTGGAAGAGATATAACAAATGTAGAACAATTGAGGGAACATGAATATTCATCTGGCACAGCAAATTGGATGAGTCAAGGACTTCATAGCATATGATAGTAGGATACATGATAACTTGAATAAGAATGTGTGAGGGCATGCAGGGTAAAAATTGTTGATGCAGGTTGACTGGTGAGATAACAAGAGTGAGCACAGTGGAAACAAAGTCTTGAAGGAGAACAAGTGATGGCCTGTTCTGAGTCTGTGTGGAATGGTTTTTATAGCATATAGTAGTAGGTTATTGCAACATGATGATCAGCAAATTTGTTGATATAGAATAAATGAAAGTGATTGTATGAATGGTGTGGGTGAATAGCTTGTGATGGGAGTTGTGGTGCTGCAGAAAAAACAGGAATCAGGTACACTGCATGAAAAATAGAGTTGGTATGAATGACTGCAATCCTTGGTCATCTCCCTGCTGTCACACTAGGCTTGACCACCCACATGCCAGTGTTATCATTTGGAATGTCACTGACATGGTTGAATTAATATACAATAGTGCAAGGGTATGATGGTCCTTGAAATGAAAATGAAAAGCAACAAAGTATGCACATGATATCTGTTATAGTTGACCAAGGGGGTACCACTTTTTTTCTATAGACCAACATCCCCTCCACCTCCCTATGGGATGATCTGTTCTATGATGTGGGGGAATATATACTTCCACAACACTCCACAGACCCCCAACAAAGAAGGCTATGCCTTCTAAACCCTGCTCATCAACATTGCCACCAAAGCTATGCATGGCAATGGACACCACTTCTAAGGCTATGTTTCATCTCCTTGCATTTCATATCTCTGGTATTTCACATACAGACAGCATCTCCTTGGCTGTGCTCTCTTATACACAGCCTTATAGTCCATATCTTCTGATCTAATCTGACACATATCCCCCTTTTCTATTTAGTATTTATATCTAAAAACCTGCCCTGAAGCCCTCTTGAGCTATATATACATTGAAGCTTCTTCCTATAAATCTTAACCTTGATATACACTATTCACTGTGTAAATCAATTCATATCAAAGTTTCGCTCACTTCGATCTAGTACCAATCTGGAAGCCATCTCATCATTGCTCTTGCTATTTGCAGTAATAGCAAGCACAGTACTCTGTACACTCACACTTAGTTGGGCTCACCCCTCTAAGTGAGCTACATTTGCAGAGTAGTGACAAAGCCTTTCTTTGGCATACCTGAGTTGATGCCCTCAGGACCATGCAATTAGAGAACTAGGAAGGTGCTGGTTGTAGATCAATAAGGATTACACAGTTACATGTCAACAGTTATACAGAGGCATAACAATATCTATTCCTTGGAAGTCCAGGAGGTTTGGATTAATGATGACAAAGATGCAATCTTGATGAGTGCCTTCATTCCTCTAGTTGGGGCAAGCTTGAATATATTCCTGATGCATGCCTCCTGTCCCATATAAGTCACTTGGAGTGTAAAACATTAAGAATGCTGAGTTGAAAATAGATATTCTTTCCAGAAAAAACAAGCAAGCAGAGCAAGGCTGATCATTATTGGAATGGATTTTTGTATGCAGAAATAACTGGATGAGCTTAGGAAGGTGTGGGATTCTAAGTTCATTGGCCAGTTCTGGAACAGTCTTTGTACAATTGCATTCTATGTATGGGATATCACAATAAGAGTCAAATTTGAAAGCTAAAAACTACACCACATATGAGGGGTCTTGGCAAGTTGTATGAATGCATCAATATGTGGACCATCTATTGACTCAGAGTCATCTGGTTCTTTTAGTTGGCTCATATTCTCCTCCTGAGGTAAAAAGTCTTCTTGGTTCAGCAATGTGTTGTGCTATTGATCCAATTTGCACTGTGTATCATTGTATTGGACTAAATTATTGTTATAATCTGTTCAGAAACAATTCAATTACATACCTATGACATTGAGAATGTTGGATCTACCAGATGATTCCCCTTTCTTGTTATAATATGAATATTTTCAAACTTTTTCACTGCTCATTCTTTACTTATAAAATCACATGATCAATGTCACATGATCATGAGAACTCTTACATAATCAGTCATGTGACAAAGTCTAGAACCAAATCACATGACATAACACATATATTTAATCTCCATTCTTTTTACACTTTATCTCTTTCACACGTTCATTTCCATCTTTTCACTTTCACTTTCACTTCTATCATATATTCTACTATAGTAATTACTCACATGCACTGCTTGGTCTGTGTGTGCATCCTGTATATATAAAAGGTAGACACTTTAACAACTGGTACCCCAGTTGAATCCACTATGTTCACCAGCTATAGTCATTGCCTTGGTCCTTGACCATTGTAGGCTGCTGTTGTTTGGACGAGACCCACACCCTCTACTACCATTGAGCCAGGAGTCATGTAACCTGTGATATAGCCCGAGCCTTGTGGAAGCTTTGCATTGAGGACATTTAGTTTCATAACACTTGGATTCAACTGTGATACACAATGCTCAGACCCCAGAGCCAAGGGGATATTTACAGTCTTCACCACTTGACAGTGATGAGTAAGGCACTCAGTGAAACACTTGTATTATATGCTCATCCAGCGTCAGAAATAAGGATAATATTGCTCTTGGGCATAGTGCACTAGTCCCTGTCATCTGCTAAGGTCTAGCAGTTCATACGTTGGTTCTACACTAGTGAACCCAGGTTCATGTGATTACCTGAGACGTCACACATAGTGTGATAGTGAGAATCATCATGGTTCTTTCTCATGTGCACACCTCCGACCAGAGCAAGGAAAAGAAAATAGTTTTTGTTATAGGAATATCCCAGGTCACTGCAGTCACCAGCATCAAGTTGTAGGAACCCCATAGTGTGGTTGAAAGATACTGCACAGTAAGGTTCTGAAAGAAGTCTATGACAGCAAGAAGAAAATATCAAATTAGAGTAGATCGCATTCGGCCCTATCATCATCCCTTTGCATTCGGTATTTGCGGCATCTATTACTTTTGTTCTTACCTTTGCCCTTACTTCTCTCTTAAACCCATGATCAAATATGTCAGTGGACCTTGATGACCTCCTCCAATGACTCACTGACTTAGATATCGACAAAGAAAAAATATCTATAACCAAGAAGATTGCTGATCCCAGAAACTGGAATGGTGACCAAAACAACTTTTGTGCCTGGTGGATCAAAATAAGATTATGGACCACTGCACAAAAATGGAGCTCAGACAAATTGAGATGCATAGCTATATTATCATGTCTCAAAGGAAAGGCAGAAAGATTCATCCAAATAACCCTTGAAAAATATTACGACAAGGAGTTCGAAGACCTGAAGGACAAAAATGGGGTTGTCACAGGCTTGAAAGAAGATTCGGCTTGGCCATCATGGAGAAGGTTACAAGAAGAAATAAAAGCCTACTTCTGAATTGATGTGCTAGCACACAAGTCCCTGAAGAAGCTAGAAGGTCTATGACAAAACAGACACTCCATAGACCTCTTCATACAAAGGTTTGAGATTTTGTGAAAAGAAGCAAATATCGAAGACTATTACACAGCAACCTTGCTAAAAAAAGGCTGTAGATTTCAAGATCTATGAAAGAGCAAGCATGAATCTAAATGTGGTAGATCAAAATGACTATGAAGCACTCAAACAAGAATACCAACAAGTTGGTCGGATATTTGAACAGATAGTGATTGAAAGAGGACCACCATCAAACAGTTGTTTCACTCCTCAAGGGCCCCCATGTTACCCTCCACAACCTAATTCCCACTTTCCCCCTCCATCACAACCTCAATTCATGGCATATGGAACACAACCGGGTTGAGGAGCCCCAATGGAAATTGGCATCCAGCAGGCTGGATCATCAGCTTCTTGTTCTAACATGAGGACATGTTACTTGTGTGGTTTACCAGGCCACATCAAGCCTGACTGTCCAGAGAACCTGTACTATTGGCAATCACGCCCCCCCCAGCAATGACAGCAGTATGTCTGGGACTATAACCAAGGGGCATGTGTTCAAATGGCAGAATATGAGTATGCCAATTATTCACAGCAGGTGCAGGTCGTCCAACAATATCCAGGTCGTCCCCTCCCTGTCCTCCTGGCAGCTGCGCCAGCACTGCAAGCAGCACAACATGCCTTCATCTCAGAGGAGGTCAAAGCATTCTACCGCAATAAGTTTGAAGCTGAGGTGAAGCACCAAGCAGCCGAGGTGTTAAAAGGACACAGCACGTGAATAACGAGGGTACTCACGTGCATGAACATTTAGTTGATTGTACGGACAATGATTTTCCCTTATATACATTTTCTTCTGTATTATGTAGTCTTGCTTCAAACTCTGTAAGGGCATCTCAATTGAGCGCGGCACCAGAGTATAATGAAAGTGTGCTTAATTCCCTTATAAAGCAACAAAAAATATCTTCTATATATAAACTCCTTGACTTGAAGGTCATGATGCATCATACAATGACATTGTCATTCGGCAAAGAGTTCTCACTTGAGACTGTCATACATTGCCAGCAAAATGACCAGTGGCTCTGCTATAAGTTCAAAGCTCTCTTGGACTCTGGAGCATTCCACACTTTTATAGACTATGATTATGTACAACATCATGGTATTTCCTTTTTTAAACTCGTTCATCTGCAAGTACGTCTGTAAACACACCGAGATGACTCGCGCGAATCGGGTAGCCAAAACT
>JBBPNO010001020.1:0-10954 GCA_038090915.1 Boletus eberwhitei
TGCAGCCATTAGGTATGCACCGCGACCTTATCACAGCTTGCGCAGTCCTCCAATCCCACTATCGCACGAAACCGGAGGCCACACATCCTTCCAGAAGGCACATATGACCCTACACATGATCTTCCGTTGAGCTCCGTGCCCACTATACGCTCTCGCTCGCGATATCTGAGACTTATTACTTGTTCAATAACTTTTCAACCACCTCACAAGTACTCTTAGTCCCTTCCTCAGCACCATGCTGCACTGGGAGGCATAATTAGTACTGAGGAACCTGGTTTGTCTGCTCCTCTGTTATATTCTACACAGCTGTGATCACTTGTTTAGCTCTCGGAAAGATGCTGGAGCATGTCTCATTGATGCTTCACAACCCAGCTCCGGAGAGGAATCCTTTGAATTAGAGATGGGATCTGGAAGCGCAACTGCACGTGAGAGAGATCAAGGTGACATTTTAACCTCTCCGTATAACTTCAAGTTTGCTAACATCGTGTGTTCTTAGACGACCCTCATCGTGACCCACCCACACTAGCAACCAATGAACAGATGAACTCGCCGCTCATGCGGCCAATCTCAAATTGTTTGTAAAGCTTGCCCCCCCCCGCTGCTGCGCCACCTCCGCAAGCTTGCACAATGCAGCCAATGGGGTCAATCTCCACCGATCGGAGGTTCGTGATTACGGGAAGACGCTTGAAGATCCACAGGGAAAGGCATGACACTACTCTCGATGTTGTTGACCCATGTGCTGACATGCCGCACAGCCAAAGGAAGCGAATGAGAGCCTCTGCACCAAGTCGGATGTAGTAGCTACCCTTGAAGCCAGGATTTTGCAACTTGAAGCATACCTGAGCGAAGCTCTAGTTGGTGTCAGAATCAAGTCATCGCCTGGCTCTGATCCCGTAAGAAATGCAGTCCACTCGAGTCTGAGGGACACAACAAAAATGGCAATGATCTCCTCGAGGTATCAGTTCGTTCGTTCTCCACTCGAGGCGAGTTCTCGCGATGGGATGAGGTGCGGTCGGGCACGCCCGCTCATGAGTTTAACCATGACGAAGTTGGTGATTATTACATTCTTCTCTTGCTTCCGCGTTGACGCTGCTGAAGACACCATCCCCAGCCTCTTCTTCCAATCCCCATGAGGACGAGGCAGTTGAATCACAGTCAAATGCCCTACCACTGCCCTTCTCTTCAGAGACACCTCCGGAGGGAAATCTCGATGCCGTCGACTCACCCCGAGACCGTGACAATCTCCTCAGTTTGTTCGTTCTCCACTCGAGGCGGGTTCTCGCGACGGGATAGGACGAGGTGCGGTCGGGCACGCCCGTTATTGAATTCAACTATGGCGAGGTTGGTGTTCATTACATTCTTCTCTTGCTTCCGTGTTGACGCTGCCGGAGCCTCTATCCTTGGCCCCTTCTTCCGATCCTCATGAGGACGAGGCACTTCCACTTGGCCCATCTCGTGTTACATCACAGTCAGATGCCCTACCGGTGTCCTCCTCTTCAGAGACATGTCCAGAGGGACAACTCGACACCGTCGAGTCATTCAGGATCGTTGGTTATTCAAAAAGTTGCTACCCAGAAAGGGCACCAATGACCTGTCATCACACAAGCTAGATCAACCTTCTGGAAAGTCGCACGAGCTTGCCGATTGTCGATCTCCTTCCCACTCACCGGCGAGAGTGGATGACAAGCAAGAGGGACCTTTGAGGATGGCTGTGAGTGCGTTTCCTTAATGGACGATCGAATGCGATGTATCGGACATATCCCAGGCGGCGTCCAACAAAACCATAAATTGCCAAGGGTTCGTTGTTCCTCGGATTTGTATGCAGGGACTTATCACTCGTCACAGAATAAATCACATAGCAAGACCACCGCTGCCACACTTCCGAACGAAGGCAGTTCTCGTATTGGACAAGGTGCTGCGGATGCAAGGGAAGCCGACCCGGTGCGTCTCTTTCTGGTGACGATGGACCTCGTCAAGTCAGCTCACATCCCATTAGACGCAACAAGCAAGTACGGCCGCGGGGGTCCATGTAACGGTGCGCATTATTTTCCTTTCACCTACATTGCTTGACTTACAGTTGATCAGGATCAGGAACAATCAGGCTACGCTACTCTCGCGGCACGTTTCCTGCATGGTGGTTGTGTTTTCGTACATGATGGAACACATTGATCGAGGCGTTTGAATACATTATGTGTAGATACCACACTGTACCGCGAGGAAGTGGAACATATAGTTCGTTCAGTTCTTGTATCTCGCAGCATCAGTACGAGTCATGATAAACCTGTCCATGATTGATGCGAGAGTCCAAACCCTGAGCAGCTGATCGCCCCTGTCAAAGATGGGTTTGGTAGGAAATCATCCAGTGTACTTTTCTGAGGCCACCCATGGGTTCCTGCCAACGTCATCACAAGCACGTGAACCTGACTGTTCTATGTACTCTCAAACGACGGTGAAATTCCGCTGCCCGTTTCCCCTCAAGAGCGCATCCGGATAAAAGTTTGTCGACTGTACATTCCTCGTTTGCCCAGGTGCGAGAACTGCGCTCCGTACTCTCAAACGACAGCGAAATTCTGCTGCCTGTTTCCCCTCGAGAGCGCATCGGGATAAATATGTCCGTCGACTCCACATTCCTCGCTTGTCGAGGTGCGAGACGAACTCCGTGATATCGACAGGTTACCGCGTGGTAGAAGAAACAGATAATATTGTGACTGACTTGTTATTCTGAGCAGTCGAGTGCCTATTTCAGGCCGAAGAGAAAGCGCGACGCGGGAGGGGCAACGTTGAACTGGTTTTGCGAAAGACAACGGAAACGGGTGTACGAAGCTCCTTGAACGCTTCAATGGACATCTCGACGAGGTAACCACTTGCAGGATGTAGCACAAATTCTAAGTGCCATATTTTCTGCCTTTGCGCAGAATATGGCGAGTTGGACAAATGCAGATTGTAAGCTTGTCGTGGATAAAGTCTCGCAGTGTAGACACGACTAGCAGTCGCAGACGTTGACTGATTTCCTGGTCGTCGCAACGAGGTCACGTAGCTGCGATCCGAATAAGAATAAATGCCAAAGATATGAGGCAGTGTGCGAACAGACCACATTGAGAAGAAGGAAACGTGTTTACGGAGCAATTTTGCGTACGACGAGTAAACCGAAACACGTTGTTCTTCCACTTTTCAAAGCCGGCAACTGCGTATCATTGGTGAGGATGTCGTCGACGAACACCGGTGGGTGGCAGCTCCGAGGTGTGATTGAGCAATGCTGACACTCCAGTAAGACCAAACAATAGTCCTTGACACCGGTCGCCCTGGCGCTCTACGTGCAGTCGCGTTCCACCCTAACGGAAAGCATCTTTTGGGCGGGAGTAGGGATGGGATTCGACGATGGCAACTTTCAGGCGGTCAACAGGTCACAAAGTCAACGGGAATGGAGTTGAATGCCATTTCTGTGTCAAAGGATGGCAAGTGGATAGGATGTGGGACTGGGGAGGGAGCAAGTATGTGGGACGGAGAGATGTGTGAAAAGGTCATCGACATGGAGGGCGGATACACGGTGTGGGCAGTGGACATTTCCCCAGATTCGACCCGATTTGCCACTGGGACCTTCAATGCGAGCATTTGGAGCATCAAAACTGGAGAGCGACTCGTTGGCCCACTCGAGCATGACCCTGCTGTCATTGGACTCAAGTTTTCACCGAATGGCGAGCACATCGCCACTGCATGCTATGGTCGCTCGATTCGCATTTTCGACAGTCACAATGGCGACGAGCTCATCACGATCAACACCACCGCACCCGTATCCATTCCAGTCACTCCGCTTGCGTGGTCAAGCGATGGTCATCGAATCTTTGCCACATCCGACGACAAGAAAATCAAGTCATTTGATGTGTTCACTGGTCCAGGGTCCCAGCTAGCCGAACTGCAAATTCCCAGTGTCACCTACGGTGTCCACTCTCTCGCTCTCGCCCCCAATGGCAAGTTCATCGCCACCTTCGGGGACCATTCGATCTCGTTCCTGGACACATCGACATTCACTCGGACTGGCCCTGTCATCGAGGAAAGTGAACAAATACGGTCAATCGCCATCTCTCAGGACAGTAGCTATCTCGCGACTGGGCGTGTTGACGGGAAAATCGTCATTCGTCATCTAACCGGTGTGCTCGCAGACTTGTACGATCCTTTTCATGTAAGTATTTATTTGTGCTTTCTTGGCCATTGCATGTTGGATAATTCTGCCTCTCACATTGACAAACTACATAGGTATCTACTCGCGAGGAACCACAACGAGACGAGAAGCCTTCAATATCTGGTAGCCACAACAGCAAAGTACGTGACTCCACCGCGGTAGGGTTGTGTCATTCCGTCACCGAAGAGTTTCCCTGACTTCATCATCAGGAAGATCCCGGGAAGCCCACTCACCTCGAGTCCGAGGGCGACTGCGATGGTGATCTCCTCGACGTACGAGTTCATTCGTTTCCCCCTCGAAGTAAGTTTTCACGATAGCATAGGCCGAGGTAAGGGGGGGCACGCCTATTGATGAGTTCAACTATGGCGAGGTTGGTGATCCTTCTCTTGCTTCCGTGTTGACACTGCCGGAGGCTCCATCCGCGGCCTCTTCTGCCGATCCTCATGAAGACGAGGCACCACCACTGGCCCAGGGCCCATCCTGTGTTATATCACAGTTGGATCCCCTACCCGCGCCCTCTACCTCGAGTTTAGAGGCGTGTCGTGAGGAGACTCTCGAGTCATCCAGGTTCACCATGGTGGTCAAGAGGTGGCTCAAGACGAGGTTCAGGAAGAGTAATAAGGACCCAGTGTCACACGAGCTCGGTCGACTTTCCGGAAAGTCGCGCGAGCCTGCCGATCGTCGATCTCCTCCCCACTCACCAGCGAGAGTGGATGACAGGAACGAGGGACCTTCGAGGATGGCTGCAGGTCAACTTACGCCAGTGGGTGCTGTTCCTTGATAGATGATTAGATGCAGTGTATCTAACATATTACTATTCTAGCGAGTAGCTGCAAGCCCGTTCAGAACACGAAAGGTTTGTTGTGCTTCGAGTTTGGATGTAAGGCTCCTCACACGTTACAGGACAAATCACGCAGCAAGACTACTGTTCCCAAGCAGCCGAACGAAGGCGCTTCTCGTACTGGACAAGGTGCTGCGGATGCGGAAGCCAACCCGGTGCGTCTCTTTCTGGTGATGGTGGACCTCGTCACGTCAGCTCACGTCCCATCAGACGCAACAAGCGACTGATCCATCTCAACCCTCGCCTGCGGGGGTCCGTGTAACAGTGCGCATTATTTTCCTTTCATACTGCACTGTTCGGCTTACAGTCGATCAGCATCAGAGAGAATCAGGCTATGGGAACCTCAGGTTTTCAGTCAACCTGAGATATCCCATGTGGCTGTTGTGTTGCCAGTCTGGTACACATGACGGGACACATTGATCGAAGTGTTTGGATGCATCATATGCAGTCGATATCACACTGTTCTTGCACGAGCACTCTGAAATTACATATATGCGGTGAGGTGCATCTTCTGCCTCATACATAGATTAGAACCATGGTAGCCAGCGCTCTCTTTGACTAGCAACAACTTTGAATTGAAAGGAACCGTTTACGCCCACAGTCGTTGGCCCCGTTCCCACCACAGCGATGAAGGTACTCACCAATTGCGCGTGTAAGCTCGCCTCCGTCTAACAGGCCAAGCGGGGCATAGATCGGTTCGAGTTCGAGACGGAAAGTTGCGCCCTGATCGACTCAGGCTTCACTAGTTCCATTGGTCTGTACACAAACGCAAATGTGGTAAAACTAATGATATCCCAACCCGCGCATACAGAGCCAATCTATCCGAGACAAGGGGCAGCTCCTTCAAGAAAACAGTACACGACCTTTGGAATCTTCTAACGAGAAACGAGAAAAGCA
This sequence comes from Boletus eberwhitei, assembly GCA_038090915.1. Lineage (NCBI taxonomy): Eukaryota > Fungi > Basidiomycota > Agaricomycetes > Boletales > Boletaceae > Boletus > Boletus eberwhitei. Next base: position 5,919 of record JBBPNO010001020.1, read on the forward strand.
CGATTCTCTGCAGCGAATGAAGACACGCTTTTGCGCAACTCCTCCGCACAAGCATGCAGTAGCCGAACGATCCTGAGTTTTGGCGCCGATAGGGTCACGAGAGCAGAAACCAATACCTGGTGCGGTCCCTTTGCAGCCTTGGAGTGTAGACCGAGGTAGGAAACCGGCGGAAGGACAAGGCGTGGTTTTAGCTCGAGCCGGGAGCCAAGGTAGATAACAAGCTTGTCGAGCACCGTGCAATATTCGGAGAGTAAATCAAGTTCCTTCTGCAGAGAATCACCCGGAAGATAAAAGTCGAGAATGACGGACGTGAGATTTGCTTGCGCATGATCGAGGAATGGCGGGGGAATGCGATCATAGGTGAGCTGACGGAGTGCGGGAAGGTGGTTTGCATCTTTGTCCCGTGGAAGATAATCTCGCAGAAAGATAGATATCAGAGTGATGGATTCCAGTTTTGGCATGACGGGAACGTCTAGGCGAGTTCTGGAAGTCCTATCGGGAGGCGTAGGGGAGCAAATTGGGTACCTGAGTACCCTCAAATCAAATGGATCGATGCGATGCCGCAGAAGCCCATGAGTGCGTACACCCTCTCTGCCCTAAGAAAGGGTTCATAATCTTTACTTGCTTCGTATTGTTGAATCCGCTGCTCGTACGTCGCCAAAGGGCAGAGTTGAGTAACGAGAGTCTTTCCAACCTCTCCAGCGGATCTTTCAGTCCATATGAATTGAAAGGGTGATGGGGGTGACTTCGCCATCTCTGAATTTGAAGCGCACCTCGCGGCTCAAGAAGGCCTCAGGAAAAGTCCAGAGACGTTCCCCTTATATCATCCATGCCTGCTCCTTGGTGACCTCGGCAGGGGGGCAGAGCATGATAAGCGTGAAACTGCGCCTCACGGTAAACATCAGCCATACGGTACAGATCCTGGTTGATCTCTTCTGGTGAGGTCGTTTCATCTATCGACGTCAGGTCGATCCAATAAGCGGACTCATGAAGAGATTCTATGATAACTTTGATCTTCGAAATGAATGTCTTCTTTAAACCGAGTTGATCCTCCTTGTCTATATTCCAAGGGACGATGTCTGTAGGAGACGGCGGGACTATGTTGCTTGATGATGTTTGAGTCAGAGTAGATATGCCAGGACGTCGACTGAGGATCAGGATCACGGATGATGAGGCGACGGGGATGTGTAACATGCGTGACTTTGTTGACCGGCTCCACTCCTAGTTGAGCTCCTCGCAACGCGAGGGGAACAAGCAACCCAGAGTTGTCCATAGTATCTCGACAAGTAGGCAGGATAGAATCCCGTGTGCCTTGGCTTACCAAAAAAATGCCCATGTGGTTGCGAGCGTGAACCAAGCCCAACGCATGAGCCAAAGTGGGATCCACGGTGGTTTGAACGGTGGGTGCGCACACAGCCAAATCGCAAGCTTCTTCACTATGGGAGCGTTTTCTCCGATGGGAATTTCGACCCATTCTAAGTACCGAGGTTCGGGATGGACTCTTGAACTATAGGTGGTCCACACTAGCCCTAGTGCGTTACGCTTGTGTTCGTGGAAGGGGTGAGGGGACTGGAACAGCGAGGGGACGGATGTTGTAGTGGTGGGGACGAAGACACATCGCCGTCGTCGTCTTCGTCTTCGTTGTGGCCGCGGGGAACTGGAACCGTGAACGGCAAGGGGAAGGGATGGTCGTGGCGGTGGGTTGAGGACAACGTGTCGTCGTGGTGGGGGCGGGTCCTGGAACGTGGGTATGGGCGCACGTGCGTTGTGCGGTCGCTTCTGCACGGCGAAGAGGTCGACGGTGAGGCCCTAAATGTTCTGTTAGATCTCATCCTTGCCCTAGGACAAAACTCTAACCTGATCGAGAGTGTAGAACATCGCAATGAAGATATGGTGACTGCCGCTGTTTTTCCACTAATCAGATCCACACGTACCATTGGAACGTTCCTCTCTAACTTGGGGTTCGACTGTGCATTCGGCTCAGCGAGAGGTCATTGGGTCCGCAGAGTAGTGGCATGTACTGATGCGTTGAATCCGGTGCTTTCGACTAAGGGACAAGGACTGTCTAGATTCAAGTCAAACTCGAAATCCATATACTATCATGGGGGCGCACATGCCACCCCCGACCTAATGACCTGCATTCGCAATTTTTCTATGCTGTGGCGCTTGCATAGGCGCTTGGGATGCGACGGTCAAGCCTGTTGGTGGTTTGGGGTTCATAGGGATGGTGAGGGGACGCGAAAGCCGAACAAGGTGCAACTGCTGACAAAACTGGTGAAAAGTATGAAGGGCAGTGGTAACCAATCACGAAATCAGTCATCCCTTCTAATAACATGTGAGATTCATGAGAATATCAAAAAAGCTACGCGCTCACCAGGGTCAAGCTGAGCGCACACCTAATGTATCTCAAACGACGGCCTCAAGGCGAGCCGCCCCCTCCGCCTCCAGCACATCACAATCCCCACGCCTCAATGGAGCGGTGTCAGTCGAGAGCTGATCGTCTGCGACAATCCTGGGCGGAGTGATGCCGCGCCCGGCTTCAGCAGTATAGAAGCACAATATGGTGCCGAATGCGCTGACCGCATGGAGCTTGGAAAGTGGGTAAATACCAACCAAATCCCTCAAACGCCTACGAACTTGAAGATCAGCTTCTTCTCGAGCAGACACGAGGACAAGCTTATGCCTCGTCTTGATCCCCAGAATAAAGACCAGCGCATCTCCCCAGAACACCTGGTATTCGGCCATGGAATCGATAGATTCGCGGGACTCCGCAATTGGGTGAGTCTGCGGTCCAACGGTGAACGGACCGTCTGGAGGGAAGAGAATGGCGAGGAGTAATAGTCATTCTCCCTGGGATTGGCAGGAATATGCAGTCGCAAAACGGGTGAGAATGGATTGGGGCCAAACAGTATCCATTCTGATGAACCGCTGGAACAATGTCAATGCGAACAGGATTCAAATGAGAAGTTTCGCCTGTAGATACGGTGGGTCGTAGTCCGGTGCCAACCCACGCGTATACCCAGCAGACGTTTTGAGGGTGGGGGTCCCGTACTAGTCCCTGGACCGGAACTGGCCCAGGTCTCATTTGCGAAATTGTCGACAGGATTGTTTGCAGTAGCGAGACGAACTTCGTGACATCGACAACCGCGTGGCAGAAGAAACAGATAATAATGTGACTGACTTGTTATTCTGAGCAGTCGAGTGCCTATTTCAGGCCAAGGAGAAAGGGCGACGCGGGAGGGGCGACGTTGAACTGGGTTTGCGAAAGACAACGGAAACAGATATATGAAGCGTCTTGAACGTGGACATCTCGACGAGGTAACTACTTGCAGGATGTAGAATGATTTCAGAGTGTCATATTATATTTTGCGCAGAATATGGCGAGTTGGCCAAATGCGGATTGTAAACTTGTCGTGAATAGAGTCTCGACAGGACAAGCATTCACAGACGTTGACTGTTTACCTGGTCGTCGCAACGAGGTCACATAGCTGGGAAAGAAAATGCGCCAAAGACACGAGTGTGCGAATCCAAACAGACCTTGAGAATAAAGAAAGGTGTTTACGGAGTATATCTGCGTACGGCGAGAAAACCGGAATACGTTGTTCTTCCACTCTTCGAAGCCGACAACTGTGTACCATTGGTGAGGATGTCGTCGACGAACACCGGTGGGTAGCAGACTCGAGGTGTGCTTGAGCAATGCTGACACTCCAGTAAGATCAAACAATAGTCCTTGACACCAGTCGCTCTGGCATTGTACGTGCAATTGCGTTCCACCCTGACGGAGATCTTTTGAGCGGGAGTGAAGATGGGATTCGACAATGGCGACTTTCAGACGGTCAACAGGTCGCAAAGCAAACTGGAATGCAGGTGTATGTCATTTCTGTGTCAAGGGATGGCAAGTGGATAGTGTGTGGGACTAACAAGGGGGCAAGCGTGTGGGACGGAGAGATGCGTGAAAAGGTCATCGACATGGAGAGCGGCGACTATGTGTCGGCAGTGGACGTTTCCCCTGACTCGACCCGATTTGCCACTGGGGGTGCCAATGCGAGCATTTGGAGCGTCGAAACTGGAGAGCGACTCGTTGGCCCACTCGAGCATCGCAATAGTGTCAATGGACTCAAGTTCTCCCCGAATGGCGAGCACATCGCCACTGCATGCTTTGGTGGCTCGATTCGCATTTTCGACAGTCGCAATGGCGACGAGCTCATCACCATCAACATCACCGTACCCACATTCGTTCCAGTCACCCCCCTTGCGTGGTCAAGCGATAGTCTACAAATCTTCGCCACATCTGACGACGAGAAAATCAAGTCTTTTGATGTGTCCACCGGGTCACAGCCCGCTGAAGTGCAAATTCCCGGTGTCCACTCTCTCGCTCTCGCCCCCAATGGAAAATTCATCGCTACCTTTGGAAGTCGTTCCATCTCATTCCTGGACACATCGACACTCTCTCGGATAGGCCCTGTCATCAAAGAAAGTGAAGGGTTATGGTCAATTGCCATTTCTCAGGACAGCAGCTATCTCGCGACAGGACGAGGCGACGGAAAAATCGCCATTCGTCATCTGAGCGGTGTGCTCGCAGACTCGTATGGTCCATTCCGTGTGAGTATCTATGCTTTCTTGGCCATTGCATGTCGGATAACTCTGCCTCTCACATCGACAAACCACATAGGTAGCTACTCGCGAGGAACCACGACAAGACGAGAGGCCTGCAATATCTGGCAGCCACGACAACGAAGTATGTGGCTCCACCCCAGTTGGATTTTCATTCCGTCACCACACAGTTTCGCTGACTTCGTCATCAGGAAGATCCTGGGAAGCCCGGTCATCTCGAGTATGATGGCGACAGTGATCTCCTCGATGTACGAGTACATTTCATTCGTTTCCCCCTCGAAGCGAGTTCTCACGATAGCATAGGCCGAGGTAAGGTCGGGCACGCCTATTGATGAGTTCAACTATGGCGAGGTTGGTGATCCTTCTCTTGCTTCCGTGTTGACACTGCCGGAGGCTCCATCCGCGGCCTCTTCTGCCGATCC
>JBBPNO010001021.1:0-10943 GCA_038090915.1 Boletus eberwhitei
ATAATCAGAAGGGTTGGCTGCTTACAAATCCCAAGCTTTTGCTGACTGATGCATGGAACACTATGGAACACCATAGAATCTTATGGAATTCCATGGAATGTCATGGAATACTGAGCCATGTGATGTAGGGCTATGCAGAATCTGGTCACCTGATCATTTTCTCTCACTGCCACTTAACTATATACATATTATTTACAGTTCTATTAGCTATATACTTGCAGATAGTAACAGAGCTATATATTGGAAAAAAAAAAAAACAATTATTCCTTCTAAATTTCTTAATGGAATATTCTGAAACTTGCAGGAATAGTGGGTCACACTAAGAGTTATTCGGCCCTGGAGTATTGAAAGATTCTAACTGCTACAAGTGGTAGAATTAAATCCATTCAGGTTTCAGCTTCTGACTATGCATAAAACAAGTTTGGTGCAGGTCAATGCTGTTCAGGGCTTCAGTGTCCAAAACAGCATGGTTTTGCTAACTTTCCAATGAAGACTGGTTCAAACATCTCACTCCCATCTGCATTGTAGGCTAATGTGATTGTGATACAAAATCTTTTCTTCTTCTTCCTGCTCATTTGTTTTATAACAAGCCCTCAGTTGGAGGCAGCACTGAGCGGTAATCAGTAAGATAGCAAATTATGTAATTGAATAACTTACAAAAAGTTCAATTATATCTCATCAATGTTGATTTGATTACATGGTTGAAATTTAGCAAGAACTTGCCACCATCAGATTCTCTTGACCTCAGTAGTATATTGATCAACTGAGGATGCTTCCTTATGTCATCAAATTTCATGGATTTTGTAGGTGCAGCAAAATGACTGAACCAACTCTTGCCAAACAGCCATTTATTATCAGGAACCTTGAACTGATCCTCAAATCTCCTCTGCTTCTCCCAGAGCATTGGTTCCAACATAGTGTTACCCTTCTTCTCCATATCCTTCACTCAGAGAACCAGTGTGCACTCAATATTTGGCCACATGACAATTTGAGGGTATTTGGATGACAAAGCATTAGGATTGTCATTTATGTGTGCTTTTATTTTCACATGTTCCTGAACCTTGTATGATAGTATTGATTGATCAAAATACAAAGCTCCACTTTGCCAAGAGTGGAAGTGTTGAACAACTTCAGCTTCAAGTTGTGTGACTTGAGGGTGGACATCAATATATTCGTAAACTGTTAACCTGTCTGAGAGTATGAGATTTTAGTGAGATGAGTCCTTCAGAGGTTGTGCAGATGTCTGTGCCAGTGGAGCATTTGATGGAATATTAGGCTTTTGTCATTTTGCATCAGCAAATCATAGATTTAGTCACAGCAAGGTTCCCCCCTATACAGCTCTGTACAGACCTATATAGAGAAATATAGAGCATGAAAAAAAGTTGCTTATTTATGCCTCTGTGATGCTCTGTGATAATCTTACAGGCCTTACAATATAGAATAGATGAAATAATTTTTGACACTTATCCAATATATCTAAGTAGTTAGCTAACACTTATACCTTATGGATGCCCAGAACGCTTAGGTCACACAGTCATTTCATATGATTACATCATATTAGTCCAGGCCTTAAGCCCAGACTTCTACGTCACTATGATGACATGATGACATCATACCTATGTCATAGAATATTCTAGTATATTCCACACCAGCCCTAAACCATGGTCTGTGCGCACCCTCCCTTAGTATAAATAGTAGTGTATTTGTAGTAGATAGACCTCAGTCTTGGAATTCCTTTAGCTCTTGGATATTAACTTTGGTTAACCCTTGAGACTTGTTGGGTTTCTTTCAAATTCCAAGACTATCACCTCACTCCTGGGCTCTTCACCTCCAAGCACCCCTTCCTCCTCTTCACTTCATTGCCTGGTGCATCCAAACTTATTGGCTGCCTGTTGTCTCATCTTTCCTTCTCCTCCACATCGCCACTGCGATAGTCTTTGGTTGCTCGCTCTTGGTGAGGCCTTGAGTGGACACAGTAAATCTCTGCTTAGTTGCAGTACACATAATTCCAGCCTTCAGGTGGTGGCAGCGACCAGAGTACACCCAACAATGGTGACGACATGTTCAGTTTTAGTTATTGTTCTTACAGCTCTCTTCCTTCTATACATCCCACTATCTGTGTTAGCAACCTGTTGTTGCACACACCCTATCCCAGCTCACACCTGCGTACAGTGTTGCTCATACCCATGAAGTATGCAAGTAAAGCACTTGTCAAGCACTGTCACATATGGTCATCTGCCATCTAAATATGAATAATGTTGCTACCAGGCATAGTGCACTAGCCTCCATCAAGGGTCTTTTACAGGACCACTATCCACACCTTCCACGTAAGTCTGTGCATGCTGCTGAGCACTGCCCAGCAGTCCACCCTGCCTCCAAAGAAACCATAGCACATACATGTACCTGCAATCCCCTCAACCTGTTAAGAACGGACAACTCCAATGCAACTCCGGTGAACTGGAGTTACTTGAGGGTGTCGGGACTTGGCTTCACCTTATATGGTGCACCCTTGCTCAAGTCCAATGTCCTAGATTTCGAGGATGTAGGAAGATCAGAGATATGGACTCGACATGGTCAAATGTCAAGTCGAGCGGAGGTCAGAGTGAGTCATCGAGACTCAAATGGAGGACAGGAGTGATGTTCAGAGTTGATATTCAAACTGGCTATACAGGAGTTGTACTAATGGTTTATATATGGTTGAGACAAAGGTATTAGTAACGGAGACAGAGTAACGGAGTTGGTACCTCGTCAGAGTAGTGCTCCTAAGCAAGACAGGCACTGGATCGGAGGTGTCTACAGGGCAAGACTAGGACGGATGAAGAAGCATAGGTATGTACAGATAAGTAGGTGAGATTACTACACACAAGTCTAAGAGCATAAAAGTATGTTTTATAAGAGAATGCACTGGAGTTGTGGATGGAAGTCTGGAGTTGGACTTGTCGAGTTATACAGGATATGACAGTGAGCAGCTTTATTGTCAACATTGGTCCATCAGAACTAACACAGTTTGCTAATCTTTAGAAAACCATGTCTAATATATTCCTTCCTACTAGTATTGTTGCTATGAATATGCCTTTGCCTGATGTCTGGCAATCAGTGTTGGCTCAAATGCTTGCAGGTACAGTAGCAGTATCTGCGATCCATACTTGTATCATGTGATCCTGGATGAGCTTTATCTTTTTATATGTTTTTTTTGAGTTGGGCACCATGTCGTCTGTTAGCTTGGTTAACCAAGCTTCCAAAAACCCCTTTCCTTTTCCCTTTGACATCCTATTCAGGAGCACATGCTTCCTGACCGTTATCAGCATGTTGTCATGGAGGGAGAAATATCCTTCCATTGCTAAGAGCCATCTCTTAGCATCTTCGCTTTCTCCGTTCCATTCTTCTGGTAGTGCTGCTTTGTATTTAACCATATCGTCTTCATCATCACTTGCTGGGTGATCCAGGTGATCTGTGAATAGATCTATGTTCTCTGCGATCCATACTTGTATCATGTAATCCTGGATGATAGTGGAGACCACCGGGTAAACCTAGAGTTCGAGATGGATGGGGAGATGAACGGTCTCGAGGATCTTGGTAGTGATAGTCTCGTGGTTTCCAAGACGATCCGATTCTTCTGGAGGAAGACATGTCTAATGAATCTGAAGCATGTGTTGGTGTGGCTTCTTCTTCTTCTTCTGAGGATGGTGGGTCTTGTCCTAAGAGGGCAGAGAGGTTGATTCGTCGAATGATGGAGAGAGGATGTCTACACCTGTAGACCCGAGGGTTGCCTTAGGCTTGATAGCACTAAGGGTCTGATAACCTTGATATTTTGTTACATGACCTGCATAACGGTTGACATGTGACCATGTAATCCTTCTTGATCTACAACTGGCACCTTCCCAGTTTTCCAATTGCATGGTCCAGAGGGCGTTGACTCTGATATGCCAAGGGAAGGCTTTGTTGCTACTCCGCAGATGTAGCTCACTATGCAGAAACCCGAACATGGGCTGATGCTTCTTGGACAAATGGCGAGCTGACCATGCTTATAGAGGGCAAGCCCTACTAAGAGCGATGGTACAAAGTACCATGCTTACTATCACTGCAAATAGCAAGACGAGCGAGGAGATGGCTTCCAGATCTGAGCGAGATTGAAGTGAAGTGGAACTTTGATAGTGTTTTGACTTTACACGGTGAATTGTGTATATCAAGGTTGGGAATTACATGAAAAAAGCATTGCTATTTATGGTGCAAGAAGGCTTCAGGGCCGGTTAGACATAAATGCTAAAGAGGAAGAAGAGATTGGATCTCAGATGGGATTAGGAAGAATAGGAACTACGAGGCTATGTACGAGAGAACATAGCCAAGGAGATGCTGTCCATATGAAATACAATCAGATATGAAACGAGACATAGCCCAGATACAGTGTCCACTGCCTTGTGCAGCCTTGACAGCAGTGTTGATGGTCGGAGTTTAGAAGGCATTGCCTTCATCATTGAGGGTCAAAGGGGCATCGTGAAAGTAATCCCCCACATCGTACATGAGGTCGTTCTACAGGGAAGTGGAGGGAATGTCTGTATGAAGGGAAAAATAGGTATCCCCCTGGTTAATCGTAACACTCTACAAATGACGCAATGGCCCATTCGCGACACCAATCATTTTACAAAATTACAACCTTCCTCCAAATCTCTGCACACATCACAAGCATCTCATTTGTGTTGGGATCATTCCTGAACCACGCCAATCAAAAGATCTCACATCATTCCTTTTCCCACTTGATGACAAGCTGGTTGAGCTTGCATATGGAGTGCCCACCTTTAACACCTCCACCGGCACCATGTTCCAGTTACATGCATATATTCTTTTCAAGTTGGGCGACATTTTTGCCATCCAGAAGTTTCTCAACATCAAGGATCACAATTCCATTTTCCCCTGCTGGTTGTGTAAAATAAAGGCAGTCTGCAGCTTAGGAACTGTATACTATGTGCCCCTGCATCCCCCAAGACACCACCCAGAACAGGAAAACCTTACTGCATGGAGGGCAGATGACCTTCTCCTACGTACTCATCAAGACTTTCTTTGGATATCGGAGCAGATCGCCTTTGCACCCTCAAATGCAGCCAAGGAGAGGATCATGAAGGAAACAGGTATACGTGATCTGCCAGGATTATGCAGGGTCAGTTCGCTCAACTTTGCCTGCTCCATTCCTTGGGAATAGTTTCATCTACTACTCGAAAATGTGATCCCTAATCTTGTCGACTTGTGGACCAGAGGATTTAAGGGATTGGATATTGGTGATGGGGAGTTTAGAATTGTGCCGCACATCTGGAAAATAATTGAAGAGGAGACTGCCAGTGCATTGTGTTATATTCCTGCCTCATTCGTTTGTGTACTTGAGAACATTGCCACTAACCGTTCTGCTTTTACAGCTGAATCGTGGTGCTTCTGGTTCATCTATTTGGCGCTATATCTCCTTGAAAACCGGTTTCCAAAGAAGAAGTACTACACCCACATGTGTGAACTTGGCGCATTGATGGAAAGCACTCTGCAATTCAAGATTACAGCCCAAGAGCTCAAGGACATTGAAGTGAGGCTGCGCAAATGGGTTGAGAAGTACGAAAAGTAAGTTCCCGTCTCATCTTTAACATGCTCAAATTAATATATGGCAATTCAGGTATTATTATCAGTATCATATTGAACGTCTACCAGCTTGCACGCTCACAATCCATGGCCTCCTGCACATTGCAGATAATATCTGTTACTGTGGTCCTATTTGGTCGACATAGACATTTTTCATGGAATGCTATTGTGGAACTCTTTACTGTGCCCTCCACTCCCAAAGCCAACCCTGGAGTAATCTCAATCATGTCGTGCAAGATTCTATCACCCTCGAGCAGCTCACCATGCACTACGAAGTATCTGAGGAGCTTGGTTGGTGGGATGATCGAGATAGTGATGGACCAGTTGGATCTGAACAGGTCATCAAAGAATGTAAGTCATATTCAAGTTGGTCCATCAATCAAACTGATGCATACAACCTCAATCTTGATTTAGATGATGATTATGTTCTCCGCACTCCATTTACTACAAATATGACAAATAATCCATCCCTTCAGCAAAAAATCGCGCAGTACCTAGCGATGGTCTTAGGGCAGCGTGAAAATGAAGTGAAGAAACATATTGGGATTCCCTCTTTCTTCGCCAGCAAGTTCAGAATATGAGGGGGAGGTGACTTGTTTCGAACAAAAGCAGTTGCTAGGAGACCAGTGACCCCAGAAAGGAGGAACTGTTATGTGAAGGTATGTGGACATCAATACTCCCATCAATCTAACCATCTGACAGATCTCAGTATGAGTTTGAGGTTGAGGTACAAAATGGATCTTCAATTCATCAAGTGCAATATGGGGACCTCAAGAAGATCTTTGTCCTCACCTTACCATCTGACACATTCTTTGGGCGACTCAGCAAGAAGATACTTATTCTTGCACAGATCTTACCATGGGAAATTGCTGGAGAGAGTCACGACACAAGAATTAATAATACCTTCATAGTTTCAAACAAGGCAGTGATTGTGACCGACATTCGAAGCCTCAAAGCGGTGGTAGGCTTGGTACCTGTTACGGTTGACCAAGGGGGGTACCATTTTTCCTTACACACAGACATTCCAACCCCGTCCATATGGGATGACCTCCCCTTCGACACGGGGGAATACTTCCCAAATGCCCCATTGACCCCCAACTCTGAAGGCAATGTCTTCTGAAACTCCGACCATCAACACTACCGTCAAAGGCTGTGCAAGGCAGTGGACACTGTATCTCAGCTATGCCTCATTTCATATCTTATTGTATTTCATACGGACAGCACCTCCTCAGCTATGTTCTCTCGTATATAGCCTCGTAGTTCCAATTCTTCCCAATCCCATCTGAGATCCAATCTCTCCTTCCTCTTTCGTATTTATATCTAACCGGCCCTGAAGCCTTCTCACACCATAAATAGCAATGCTTCTTTCATGTAATTCCCAACCTTGATATACACAATTCACCGTGTAAAGTCAAAACACTATCAAAGTTCCACCTCACTTCGATCTCGCTCAAATCTGGAAGCCATCTCTTCGCTCGTCTTGTTATTTGCAGTAATAGCAAGCGCGGTACTTTGTACCGTCGCTCTTAGTAGGGCTTGCCCTCTATAAGCACGGTCAGCTTGCCATTTGTCCAAGTAGCGCCAGCCCACATTCGGGTTTCTGCACAGAGAGCTACGTCTGCAGAGTAGCGACAAAGCCTTTCCTTGGCATATTGGAGTCAACGCCCTCCGGACCACACAATTGGGGAACTGGGAAGGTGCCGGTTGTAGATCAAGAAGGATTACATGGTCACGTGTCAACCATTACGCAGGTCGCGTAACAAAATATCAAGGTTATCAGACCCTTAGTGCTACCAAGCCTAAGGCAACCCTCGGGTCTACAGGTATAGACACCCTCTCTCCACCATTCGACGAATCAACCTCTCCGCCCTCTTAGGACAAGACCCACCGTCCTCAGAAGAAGAAAAGACCACACCAACACATGCTTCAGATTCATTAAACATGTCTTCCTCCAGAAGAATCGGATCGTCTCAGGAACCACGAGACTATCATTACCAAGACCCTCAAGACCGTTCATCTCCCTGTCCATCTCGAACTCTAGGTTTACCTGGTGGTCTCCGCTCTCAATCCGCGACCCCATCGGAAGATCCCATCCCTCTGCCACCCTCGGAACTGGAACTGATCAACGTAGATCCTCAAGAGAACGTAGATCTATTCGTGGATCACCCGAATCACCCAGCAAGCGACGACAAAGACGATATGGTTGAATACAAAGCGGCACTGCCAGAAGAATGGAACGGAGAAAGCAAAGACGCTAAGAGATGGCTCTTAGCAATGGAAGGATACTTCTCCCTCCATGACAACATGCTGATAACGGTCAGGAAGCATGTGCTCCTGAAAAGGATGTCAAAGGGGAAAGGAAAAAGGTTTTCAGAAGCTTGGCTAACCAAGCTAATCAACGACATGGTGCCCGACTCAGAAAAAACCTATGAAAAGATAAAGCAGGCCTTCATGGTCTCCTTCTGCCCATACAACAATGCCGACAATGCTCACGTAAAACTTGCCGGCCTTGAACAAAGAAACTGTGGAGGAAGCTTCGACAAATTTGTATCCCAATTCTCACTACTGGCTGTAAGGTCAGAAGTACGGGATGAAAAAGCCCTCCTGGAATGGTTCTTACGAGGAGTTGACGACAAGATCGTGGAGCAACTCACCTAGTCCGACATACTCACAAAGCCAAACTTCACCATGGAAGATATCTACACCAAAGCTGCCACTATCAACGCTGGCTATGCTAGGATCAAGGCAATGAGACGAGGACCAAAGCCGGCATACGGAGGAGGAGGAGGAAGGCACAAAGATCCAAACGCAATGGACATAGACCAGATCACACTCTCTCCTTTACAATAGCCCCTGTATTTATTTCTGGATTGAAGAGTAATTCTATTCGCATTCCTCTCTCGATCTAGAAGCAGGATGGCAAAATCGTTGAAACAAATGCTCTCATTGACAGTGGGGCAACTGGATGCTTTATATCAAGAAAAGCAGTACAAGATATGGGATTGCCAGTGTATAAGCTCGATCAACCGATATGAGCCTGGAATGTAGATGGAACCCAGAACCAATCGGGAACCATCAAACAGAAGACCAACATCGTGTTGGACTATGGAGGAGTGTGAGAGCGATGGGACCTCTTCATCCTTAACTGTGGCAAAGACAAAGTCATTTTAGGGCTTCTATGGCTCAGGGCGGTCAACCCTGATATAGATTGGAAAGACAGACAGGTAACGATTACACCATCATCATACAGGTTCACGCACAGGGATCCCCCAGGAACCTTGGAACAGCGATACCTGCTGAGGTATCTGGAACATGATGAAGCTGAGTACGTACGAGATGGACTCTATGAAAGCTTCCATCACTGGACGCCCGAACAATGAGCAAAGTTCTTCAATGCGCACAGGGATGTGCCACAGTTCGTCGTCAGAAGAGCAACTCTATCTACGGCAATCGCCCAACAAGCACAGAAGAAAAAAGTGGCCCTACCTCCAGCCTTCAAAGAATATGAGGACGTCTTCACCGAAAAAAATGACAAAACTACCACCATCTAGGCCTTACGACCATGCCATCGACCTGAAGGACACGTTTACACCCAAATGAGCCCGAGCCTATCCATTGAACCCAGAGGAACAGAAGGCCTGCAAAGAATTCATTGACAAACACCTCAAAATAGGGAAGATATCTCCATCAAAATCTCCCCAAGCAGCACCCTTCTTCTTCATCCAGAAAAAGGACAGAAAACTGAGACCCTGCCAAGACTATAGATACCTAAATGAGGACACAATCAAGAATGCATACCCCCTTCCTCTCATCTTCGACCTCGTTGATAAACTGAAGGGATCCTCCATCTTCACAAAGTTCGACATCAGATGGGGGTATAACAACGTGCTCATAAAACCAGAAGACTGATGGAAAGCGGCATTTCTCACCCCATTCGGGCTTTACGAGCCCAATGTAATGTTCTTTGGAATGTGCAACTCACCAGCGACCTTCCAGGCATTCATGGACGATCTCTTCGGAGATTACATTGTGGAAGGATGGTTGGTAATATATATGGACGACCTGCTGATCCACTCCTCGGATCAGGCAACCCACGATGAAAGGACCAGGAAGATCCTAGAATGCTTCCGCCAGCATGAAATGTACCTCAAACTCAAGAAGTGTACCTTCTCCGCCGAGGGAGTTGAATACTTGGGGGTGATTGTTGGAAAGAATAGGGTACAAATGGACCCAGTAAAGCTAACAGCCATTCAAGAATGGCACCACCCAGGAAACGTGAAGGATGTACAATCCTTCCTAGGTTTCTGCAACTTCTACCGGAAGTTCATCCCCTCCTTCTCAGACATTGCACGACCTCTGCTCGACCTCACCAAGCAGAAGACCACATGGCACTGGGATGAACCACAGGAGACAGCATTCCAAAGCCTACAGAATGCCTTCACACGAAAACCCGTCCTGGCATTTCCCGACACCAACAAACCATTTATGCTTATGACCGACGCTTCCTTAACCGCCTCTGGAGCGGTACTCATACAAACCAACGACAATGGAGATATGCAACCATGCGGATATCTCTCATAAACCTTCTCTCCGGCCAAGAGAAATTATGACATATATGACAGGAAACTATTGGCTGTCATTAGGGGGTTAGAGGAATGGCCACAATATCTCCTTGGGTCGCCCCATCCTGTGACTGTATTAACAGATCACAAAAACCTCACATACTTTAAAGAACCTCAAAAGCTGTCACGACAACAGGCCAGATGGCTCCTGTTCCTACAGGACTTCGACATCACGTACCACACACCCCCTGGAAGCAAAATGGCACCCGCCGACACCCTGTCTCGATGAGATGAAGTCAACACCTCCAACGATAACAAAGATGTGCAAATCCTGCCAACAAATGCCTTTGACCACCAAGTCCGCCATATTGACCTGGTACTCACAAAGAAAATTGGAGAATCGTCAACAAACGACCCCCTAGTCCTCTCCGCTCTCCAAACTATTGAAAAGGACCAACCACTCTTCGCCCGTTCTAATGTAACCGACTGGACCTTTAATGATGGGCTATTATATTTCAAGGGATGACTGTATATTCCAGGGCCAGCTCGACAGGCCGTCGTACTTGCCGCCCACAACTCTACCGAAGGCAGACATGGTGGCCACCTACACACCGTCGCCCTCCTCTCAAAAGACTACTGGTGGCCCGGTGTCGATCTTTCAGGAATTGGTTGATGTCTAGGATGCTAGGCTATATGATTAATCCTTCAACTATTCCTCCGGCCCCCAATCTGACTATAAGCTGGTGATAGACAACTTATCTA
>JBBPNO010001022.1:0-10892 GCA_038090915.1 Boletus eberwhitei
CCAGGCTGGGAACCCGCCAATCCCCCCGGGCGAAATGATGATGCGCCCCCCGCAGCACACACCGTGGCCCCCGGGCCCAAGAATCCCGTCCGCCCGTCCCCCGATGCAACCACCCCCACGCAGGCCGCTCCCCACGCCACCCTCCGGTCCCTCATCCCCAGGTGCTCCGCGCGAGCCCGCTCGAGGTTTCCCTCCGACTAGCAACCGGCTGGGAAAGTCCCTCACGGCCAAACCAGACCCCTACGACGGGGACAAGAAGAAGTTCGTGCAATGGTGGAGGACGATCTCCCTCTACCTGAAGGGCTTCGAAAACGAGCCGACGGATCGGCAAAAAATACTGATCGTCCTCTCGTATATGAAGGGCGACAATGCCGCCGGTCGGTTCGCCGACTACATGGCCCGCGACGGAATGTTTGCGGCCGTCCATTTCAACACCTTCATAGATCAGGTGAAGAAACACTTCCAACCCGCCGCTTTGGCCCGCAACGCCGAAGCACAATTGTTCCAACTTACGCAAGGACGGAGCACAGTCGAGGACTACTTCATCCGACTCCACCACTTGGCCGCGGAGGCTAAGTTCAGCGTCACCTACAACGGTCAAGTGATCGTTCACCTCATCCGCCGGGCGGTGAGGAATGAGCTCATGGAGTTCGTGGAGAAAAGCAAACCCGACATGATAAACTCGACCAACCCCCATGAGTGGGAGAAGGCTCTGGTCGTAGCGGAAGAAATACTGGCGGACATAGAGGACCGCAAACGCAACGTGTGGGCTAGGGGCCCCACATACAATCCTCGCTTCACCCCTCGCCCCCAACAATACACCGCCCCCCGTGGACCACCACCCGCTGCAGCCGCTCCTGCAGCACCAACGGCTCCACACCCCCAGCAAACCGGCGTCTTCCCAGGACGCGGCGCACCGATGGAAATCGGAGAAGCGCGCGCGCAAGGAGTCTGCCGACAATGCCGCAAACCATGGCCGTGCGCCGACCACCCGCCCAGACCCCGACCTCGCCAGGCGCGAGGAATCACGATCAATGGGCAGGAAGTGTCCCCGGACATGTTCAGTACCATACGCGCGATGATGACGGACACAGAGCGGGTTGAACCCGCTGTAGAATACGCCCCCGGTGTTGCTTCGGACTCGTCTTTTCAATCTGTACAGTAGATACCAGCCGTTCTATTGTACCACAACCTAAGTCATTGCTAAACAATCGATTCACCGTTCTGAGCTCTGACCAGGCTGATGAGACCGAAGCAAAAGTGAACCTCCCGACAAAAGAGGCTCCAATAAATATTCTACCCCGCCCCACCCCCCGTAAGAAAGTGGTGTTCGAGTCGTCCGTGAAAAAGGACGATGGTCCAAACGACTCGCGCACAATCCCCCGCGCGCACCCCAAGGAGCCCGAACGAAAGGAAGAGACGTCCTCTCGTTCCTGGTTGAACACGGTAGACCCGTGGTCAATTCGGTGGATGAAGGCTCAGGTGGACAACACTGACGTTGAACGCAGCGTCAAACACCTGAAGTCCTTCGTCCACGACACCAGGACGATCGAAGTGTCTCGGGACCTCGTTCAAGAGCTCCGAACAATGAGTGAACACGATGCCTACTGGACTTTGCGTGACCTCCAACACACCCCCAAATTCAGAAAAGCGTCGCCCCGCAAAGCAAGGAACTCCCTGGAGATTCCCGTAACCCTGAAGATGCCGAACGGTGAGGGCACCGAAGTCAAAGCCCTCATCGACTCAGGATGTACCGGATCGTCCATCCACAAGGACTTCGTGGCAAAAAAGGGGGTACCGACCCACAATCTACCGCAGGCACTCACCGTATACAACGCCGATGGCACGACGAACGCCGGAGGCAAAATCGAAAAGTTCGTCATCATTGAGCTTCAAGTTCGGGATCACAAAGAGCAGATCGCTTTGGCGGTTACCAATCTGGGCCCGAATACGATCTTCCTAGGACACGACTGGCTGAAGATGCATAACCCAGCCATCGACTGGAAGACAGGTCGAATTGAGTTTAGGTGCGACAACGACCACGTACCAACGCTCATCGACGAAGACGATGACGAGCCAGAGGAAGACTTTGTGCCGTCCGAGGGCGACCGCCTCTTCAGCCTAGACGTCGACGCGTACGTGCGAAACGTCGCAACCGAGGTAGCCATCAAGGACTACGCACAAAAGAAAAAGAAGACCTTCGAGGAAGCCGCCCCCACCTACGTGCATGAGTTCAAGGACGTGTTCTCGAAAGAGAACTTCGACACGCTCCCACCCCGACGTCCTTGGGACCACGCGATCGAACTCCTCCCCGGAGACCACGAGGTAGACTGCAAAGTATACCCCCTAAACCTGGGCGAGCAAAAGGAGCTCGACGACTTCCTAGAGGAGAATCTCAAGTCGGGACGCATCCGACCCTCCAAATCCCCCTTCGCGTCAGCGTTCTTCTTCATCAAGAAGAAAGACGGACGCCTCCGCCCCGTGCAAGACTACCGCAAGCTAAACGCGGTAACCCGACGAAACCGATACCCCCTCCCCCTCATAAGTGAACTGGTCGACAAGCTCAAAGCGGCCAAATACTACACGAAGTTCGACGTGAGATGGGGGTACAACAACGTGCGGATGGCAGAAGGAGATGAGTGGAAGGCCGCGTTCCGAACAAACCGCGGACTCTTCGAGCCACTGGTGATGTTCTTCGGACTCACCAACTCCCCGGCGACGTTCCAAACCATGATGAACTCGTTGTTCAGGGAGCTGGTAGACCGAGGCGTAGTGGTCGTCTATATAGACGACATCATGATATTCACCAAGACGCTCGAAGAACACAGACGCGTCGTCCGCGAGGTCCTGAAGATATTGCGCGACAACAAGCTCTATCTTCGCCACGACAAGTGCGACTTCGAGGTCCAAGAGACGGAATTCCTTGGCCTCGTTGTCTCCCAAGACAAGGTGAAGATGGACGGCAAGAAGGTCGCCGCAATAGCAGACTGGCCCGCCCCCACATCGAAGAAAACGCTGCGAGGTTTCCTAGGATTCCTCAACTTCTACCGACGATTCGTGAAAGGGTTCGCGATGATCGCGAGACCCTTGAACGCCCTTACATCGGTGAAGAAAGACTTCGTGTGGACGAGCGAATGCCAGAAAGCCTTCGAAGACCTCAAGGCAACCATCACCTCCGCGCCTGCGCTCGCGATGCCTACCGATAACGACCCGTATCGAGTAGAGACAGACGCGTCCGGTGTGGGCGTTGGAGCAATCCTCTCCCAAAGGCACGACGGAGTTTGGCATCCCGTCGCCTTCATATCCCGCTCGCTCAACGACGCAGAGCGAAACTACCACGCGGCAGACCTGGAGATGCTCGCAATCATCTTCGCCCTCAACGAGTGGCGACAGTACCTCCTCGACGCTGCCCACCCTGTGGAAATCCTCACGGACCATAAGAACCTCGAGTTCTTCCGTCACCCACAGGACCTCTCCCGTCGTCAAGCCCGATGGCAGCAAATTCTTCAGGAATACTCCCTGACGATTACACACCGCTCGGGCAAGACAAACCCCGCCGACCCTCTGTCCAGGAGGCCAGACTTTGAAAAGGGGGTGAACCTCAATAACACCGCACAAACCCTACTCCCCGACACCCTTTTTTTCACCACCTCCATCACCCACGTCAACAACAGTCTCCCTCAAAGCAGTCGCCACCGACAGCATCCTCTCGAGAATTACGAGACTACAGTACAAACTCGAGAGGTTCACCAAGGACAGCCTAGCCAAGGAAGGGAGCCCCTGGACGAGAAAAGACGGACTCGTGAAGTGGAGAAACCTCACGTACGTGCCGAACGACGACAAACTCCGCGAGGACATCGTCGTCGCCAATCATGATCACCCCATCGCCGGACACCCGGGCATCAAGCGAACCCGCGACCTGATCATGAGCGAATACTACTGGCCGACGCTCCGAAAGGACGTCGAAGAGTATGTACGAGGCTGTGACACGTGCCAAAAGGTTAAAGCCAAAACCTCGGCGATCAGCACACCACTCCATCCAAATGAAATCCCATCGGCCCCCTGGGAGATCATATCCGTCGACATCATCGGACCGCTACCCCAATCCGATGGCAAGAACGCCATCCTTGTCATCGTCGATCGTTTCTCAAAAATGATCCACCTCGCACCCGTTATGGACACCATCACGTCGCAAGGAGTCGCGAAAATCTTCCGCGACCAAGTATTTAAGCTCCATGGCACACCGCGAAAGGTGATCTCCGATCGAGGAACCCAATTCGTCTCCGCATTTATGCGCGACCTATACTCGCTCCTCGGAATCCAGGCAAACCCATCGACCGCTTATCACCCCCAGACCGACGGTCAGACGGAACGCGTGAACCGAGAAGTAGAGAAATACCTCCGCATCTACGTGAACCACCGCCAAACCGACTGGGCCGAATGGCTAACCCTAGCCGAATTCGCCCACAATTCCCAGACCACTAGTGCGACAGGCGTATCCCCCTTCCTCCTCAATTTCGGACAACAGCCCCTCATACCCAACAAAAGAGTAGAAGTCCGAAATGAGTCCGCCGCCGACTTCGTGACACAAATGAAGACACATCACGAAGCCGCCAAAAGCGCACTAGAGAAAGCCGCCGAAGCGATGAAGAGGAGCCATGACAAACGCGCCTCGCCCCCGACGAACTTCGCGGTCGGACAACAAGTGCTCCTCGAAAGCACTCACATTCGCACCGACCGACCAACAAAGAAGTTCGACGACAAACGCTACGGCCCATTCAAGGTCAAAAGAAAAGTTGGCGAAGCCTCATATGAGCTCGAGCTCCCGAAGACGTGGCGCGGAATCCACCCAGTCTTCCACGAGTCCCTGCTCACGCCATACACTGCTGGGACCACCCCATCCCAAGCCAAGCCGAAACCCCCACCTCCCGTCATCGTCCAACAGGAAGAAGAACACGAGGTCGAGAAAGTAGTGGATTCGCGGAAACGACGAGGGAAGACAGAATACCTCGTACACTGGAAGGGTTACCCACGAGAAGAGCGCACTTGGGAATCCAAGGCAAACGTAAAGAACGCCTCGAAACTCGTCGAGAAGTTCCACACGACAAACCCCACCGCCGTTCGCCTCACGTCCACCGGGTGCGACTGCCCAACGTGCGCCAGCACAACGCCCCTCTTCCAGAACCCTGACTTCCGCGGGTATGCAAAATCCCTCAACAAGCTCCCCGACCGCCTCATCGAGATACCGACACCGGGTTCAGAACCCAAACTAACCGGTATTCTCCTCGAAAGGGACTTCGAGGATTAAAAAGGGGGTAATGAAACGATTTTTGACACTTATCCATATAATTACGTAGTTAGCTAAGACTTATACCTTACGGACGCCCAGAACGCTTAGGTCATACTCTCGCTTACATACGATTATATCATAGTCCAGGCCTTAAGCCCAGACCCCATGACGTCACCATGACATCACCCTACGTCACAGAACATTCTAGTACATTCCGCACCAGCCCTAAACCTGGTCTGTGCGCACACCCCAGCAGTATATATAGTAGCGTACTTGTAGTAGATACCCTCAGTCTTGGAATTACTTCTAGCTCCTGGATATCAACTTCGGTTGACCCTTGAGTTCTTCGGTTTCCTTTTCAAACATCAAAGGACTTCAAAGTATTCATTTACCCATAGTATCCAGTTGACCCAAACTGACCAATTTCTCAACAGATTTCACTTCATAATCGCCTCCTGGCTTGTTTACTTTCTCCGAACCTAACTGCATATGTGACTGACATACAATGTCATATAATGGCATGTTTCTTCTCTAATTCAAGCCTGATTCCCAGTGAAAACTGGTTATGATAGATACTGTACCTCTATGTTGACGTGTGAATTTACATTTCTTTATCCGTTGAGATCTGTGTGTGTATGTCGCGATGTACCCATCAAGGCAACTGCATTACTTCACCATAATTTGCCACGCTTTCCTTATCTGCTTTGATCTGCTGGCAGCGGCGTGTTTTGTACTGCGTGCAATGCTGCAACAGCCATGCTCGTAGTACAAAACACATCCGAGTCATCGTACTGATAAGCATCTTCAAATCCCTTTCAAGTTCAAGGTAAGTACACATTCAAGTTTCCTCGACATTCACATTGTTAACAAACCTCATCAGCATGGAAGCTGGCCCCAGTTCTCACCAAGATACTACACACTACAACTGTGTTTGTTTGAAGCATAACTTCGGTCTCCCCCACATTGTTGCAGCCATGACATGGTATTGGCATTTCAAAGAGGCAAGTTCAGAAGAAGAACGTGAGCGCATGCGCTTGGCCTGATTCGAAGTTGATGTTGCCAGCGGTGGGTTGAGTAACCCTGTCAAATCAAGAAGATTCCAAGGTTTGGCATCATATCGGCACAATAATACTCTTCCTGCATGCAAAAGAGCAAGGGATACAGACAAGGCTCAGAGTTCTGTGGAACATTCCAAACGTGGCCATCAGCAAGAATTTCCTGGCAATGACGAGGTATCTATCTATCTTGTAATTAAATTATAAGTAACTCACCATGTGCAGTTTGCAGACCCTCACCCAGACTCGCCAGCCCACTTGCCAGCCCGCTCACCAGCCCACTCACCAGCCCACTCACCAACCTGCTCACCAGCCTGCTCACCAGACTCCCCGTTTCTTCCCCTGGACCCACCCAGTCCCCTGCCAGGTTCAGCTACTCCTCCGCCTATTCCTCCACCATGGCATCAATTCGGAATCAATTACCAGTGGTGTGCATGTCCCAATGTTGATCTCGACACTCTATCTCACGCTGCAACCTTTCAGCCTATGCGTGACGCTATCAATTTCATTCTTGCACTCAGCTAAACTTAGTGATGACGCCTTGCATTGCCTTCGCAACCCACCCAATACACCCCTTCTCATTGAAAGCCCTGGAATCCATCATAGCATTTCAACTTACTTGCCTCTAGAACACTCATCTAAAGATGCATATGAGCATGTGTGTTGTTCCACCATACAGAACTTCACTCAAGCGGCCAGCGTCAACAACATCCAGAGCTTCTATAATGTCAAAAGACTTATCTGTACCTTTACCGGTGTTGAACCTATTCATCATGACATGTGCCCCAATACATGTCTTGCGTATACTGGTCCACTAGCTTGTCTGGACGCTTGCTCCATTTGTGGTGAATCTCGGTGGAATCAACAAATGTTACAAGGATCTGATGGCCGCCCCAAATGAGTCCCAGCCCAAACGTTTACAACCATTCCCTTAGGCCCGCAGCTTCAAGCTCGCAACTGCAGCCTGGAAAGTGCACGCGCCATGCGTTATCTCTACAAAAGGATGCAACAGATTTTACATGAGTTTTGTAACACCCAAAGCATCCCAGTTATAGATGACATTGCAATGGGCTGGGACTATCTCAGCGCCATCCTCGAAGGAGACATCACTGAACATGATATTGTTGTTATGGTCTCACTTGATGGCAGGCAGCTCTACAGCAGCAAGGAGTCTGACTGCTGGATATATATTTGGGTCATTCTCAACCTTCCACCGGATCAGTGATACAAAAAATTACACGTTCTACCTGGTGGCTTTATCCCCGATCCTAACAAACCTAAAAATGTGGACTCATTTCTCTTCCCTGGCTTCCATCACCTTGTGGCCATTCAATGAGAGGGACTTTCGATGTGGGATCCTCTGACTGATGCCCACTACATATCCAGCCTCTATCTGCTCTTTATAACTGCAGATGGTCCTGGTCTTGTCTACTGGGATGGGATGGTCAGTCATAGTGGGAAAAACAGATGTCGTGTTTACTGTGGCACTCTTGGACGGCGAAAACATCATGGTACACACTATTATCCAGCCCTACTATGTCCATCCGACCATGCTATTAGTGGCAGCAACCATCCAGACATTGATGTATTCAAACTCCCCCTAGGAGGTTCTTCTGACTATGGCAAGAATCTTGAGAAGATTGTATCCATTCCAAATCAAACCCATTGGGATAGGATGAAAACAGAAACTGGCCTCACGAAACCTCCTCTGATTCTTGGGCTTGATCCTAAGCGTTCATTGGGAGTACCACTTTCTATTACGACCGATACTATGCACCTTGCTGGCAACCTTTCCGACCTTCTTATCTCCCTTTGGCATGGCACTATTGATGTTGGCACGAATGACAACTGTGCTACATGGGATTGGGCAGTGCTCAGAAATAAAGATGTCTGGATATCACACGGAAAGGACGTCGAGGATGCCAGTAAACATCTTCCTGGATCATATAACCGCAAGCCACGTAACATCGCCGAGAAAATCAATACCCAATACAAGACTTGGGAATTCCAATTGTACACCTTTGGTATCGCTCCTGCCCTTCTATATGGCATCCTTCCACTTAAGTATTGGTCCCACTATTGCATGCTCGTGCACGGTTTTCAAATCATGTGCCAACACTCAATTACACAACAACAGCTCATGGACACACATATGCTTCTATGTAGCTGGCAGCTTGATTTTGAACAACTATACTATCAGCGCAAGGAATCCCAGATTCACTTTGTCCGTCCAGCGGTCCACCAAGTCACCCATCTTGTCACAGAGGCTGTCCAAAAGGGTCCCCCACTTTGCTATGCTCAATGGACCATGGAGCGCATGATTGGCAACTTAGGACAAGAAATCCGGCAACCATCAAAGCCATTTGCTAACCTCGCACGAGAGGGTGTGCAGTGCTGCCAAGTCAATGCCCTTCTTTCTATCATGCCTGAGCTCGACACTCCCCCAAAGGGCCTTCCATATGGAGCTGAGGATCTCGGAGACAGTTATGTGCTCCTCTGGAAGCATTCGAGATATCCAACCCTACCTGACAATAATGTTGCTCACCATATTTCCGCCTTTCTACCGCCAGGACAGACAATACCTCGCATCCAAAAGTGGTCCAGACTACTGCTACCTAATGGACAAGTCACACGTTCCCTATGGAGAGAAGTACTCAAAGCTTCCAAGCAGTTGCGAATTTCACGCAATGTCAAGGTATGGCCACTCCCGATTGGAAAGTACCGCCATTACTTATTCACTCCTTTAGTTATTGTTCAATAAAAACATACGTTGTGGGGAGGTTCAGTATTTCACGCAGGTTGCAACAAGCATGCCAGACGGTGAATGGAAATTCCGCAATCTTGCAATTCTGAAGTTGTACTCTGAGCTGGATAGATGACTCCTTGAGCTTTCCTTTCAGGTCATCACGGCGTCAAAACTTTTGGATGTGTTATTGTAACCGACGTGAAGAATATCCAGAGCATTGTTGCCATGATACTGAAGAAACTTACACTGCCAGGATCAGCACAAGAGGATGAATACTTTCGCATGGTAGAAAAACCAGGTTTGGACATTTCGGACTTGGGGGTACCTTACAGTATATGTACAACGCACGACGACGATGATGGCAATGAAAATGATGTAGAATAACTATACCATCTTTCTTGCTGCCATGTCCCTAGACTATGCGAGCCCGTTTTTGCTTGATCTCGTCAGCCAGTGCCTTTCGTTTGACACTGATAGCTTCGATTTCTGAGTGGTCAAATGGAAGTACCAAGTACTTGGAAAGCTCTGGCTTGTCAGTAGCACATTTCTCCTGAAGATATTTGTCCGACCGCACAAGCAAACGGCATGGTAACACAGTGATAGCGCAACTGGAAAACATATATATCCGTTATTCAAGTTGAGAGTAATGAAAATTTATGTCAGTACATACCTACCGGGAGACTCAGGATCCTTGCTGTCATCTGTGTTAGATCCACTCTCAGGTTCGCTGAGACTGGTATGTGCCCGAGGGTAGTATGTGCTGTTCTCGTCAGCTGCATTTCCGGTCTGTCTATTTCGGCATTAGTACATGTGTCAAGCTACCATAGATAATTCATAGCGAACATTGTCATCTCAGCAATCACTGTCTCTAAGTCGAAGTTAGGCTGAGTCTCTCTTTTGATTTGAAAGACTACTGTCTGCAACAGACTTCATTAGATTGATGCGGTGCAGATGAGATCCAATGATACCTTTTTTCCAGGTTTCTCAATGTCAAGACAAACGGTGTAAGAGTCCCACTCTGGGACAATACCATGGATCTCGAGTTTGATAACATCTTTGGACATATGGACGATCGGCACTTGTTTGAGAAGCTGTGGTACAACAAGCTCCATGTTACGCGACCTGCGTAACCCGTGACACGTGACCATGTAATCCGTTTAAACTACAACCGGCCACCTTTCCAGTTCCCCGATTAGATCTTGGTCCGGAGGGCGTCGACTCCGATATGCCGAGGGAAGGCTTTGTCGCTACTCCGCAGAGGTAGCTCTGTGCAGAAGCCCGAAACGTGGGCTGGCGCTACTTGGACAAACGGCGAGCCGACCGTGCTTATAGAGGGCGAGCCCTACTAAGAGCGATGGTACAAAGTACCGCACTTGCTATTACCGCAAATAGCAAGAGTATCGACGGGATGGCTTCCAGATCAAGGTGTGATCGAAGCGAGTCGGAACTTTGACAGTGATTGACTTTACACGGTGAATAGTGTATATCAAGGTTGGGTTTACATGAAAGAAGCATCCCTATTTATAGTACTTAGGGACTTTAGGGGAGGCGGGTCATAAATACTAAACAGGAAGTAGAGATCGGATCTCAGATGGGATCGGGGAAGGTAGGAACTACGAGGCAGTGTGCGAGAGAGCACTGCCGAGGGGATGCTGTCCGATATCAAATACAATATTATGAAATAAGAGGAGAAATGAAGCATAGCCAGAATCCTATGTCCACTGCCTTGCGCGGCCATGTTGGCAGTGTTGATTGGTCGGGGTTCAGAAGGCATTGCCTTCCGCGTTGGGGGTCAACGGGG
>JBBPNO010001023.1:0-10890 GCA_038090915.1 Boletus eberwhitei
CCTCCGCAAATTTCTTCCGGACTCATATGGTCCTTTCTATGTAAGCATTCATGTTGTTGGCTTGCTGGACTAGCACCATTCCATCTCCCATATTGACCCACTACATTAGGCATCTACTCACGAGGAACAACAGCCAGACGAGCAGCCTTCGACCTCGGGCAGCTATGAGAACAAGCCACCTGGCTCTGAGCCAGTAAGAGTTTGTCATTCTGTCACCAAACGAGCTGCGCTGACGTTACTATTGCACATGCACACCAGGAAGAGCCGGGGATATCGAATCCACCCAAGTCTGAGACGCACAGTGAAATCGGCGATCGTGATCTCCTCGAGGTATCCGTTCGTTCTTTTCCCAATTGAAGTGAGTTCTCATGATCGCATAGGCCGACGTGCCGTCGAGCACGCTCCCTCAGTTCGACTATGGCGAGGTTCGAGGCCACTATGTTTTTCTCTTACCTTTGTGTTGACACTGCTGCAGTCACTGTCCACGGCATCATCTACTCATCCTCGCGATGACGAGCTGCGAGCTGTCGACCCGTCCCTCGCCATATCACAGTCATCAGGTGTAATTTCGGTGTCCTCACGTCCAGACACGCGTCCAC
This sequence comes from Boletus eberwhitei, assembly GCA_038090915.1. Classification (NCBI taxonomy): domain Eukaryota; kingdom Fungi; phylum Basidiomycota; class Agaricomycetes; order Boletales; family Boletaceae; genus Boletus; species Boletus eberwhitei. The sequence continues at coordinate 600 of JBBPNO010001023.1, forward strand.
AGGATAATTTGAATACTGGGGAGTCATCACAGGGCCGTTCGATATTTAAATGGTGGCCATGGAGGAAGAATAACAAGGACCCGGCTTCGCATAAGCCAGATCGACATTCTACAAGATCGCGTGATCCTCGACCTCGTTCCCAGCCACCAGCAGGAGGAAATGCTACCAATGGGGAGCCTTCCACAATGGCTACAGGTATACGTGTACGAGTGAGTGCTCTTCCCTGATAGACAAACGGATACGGCGCGTCTGACATATCATCTTAGCGAGCGGTCGCGAGACCCGTTGTACCACAACAGGTTCGTTGTTCCTCGAGTTTGTTCTTACCCACTCATCGCACGTTACAGAAGAAATTGTCTGCAAAACCTGCTGCTCCCAACGATTCGAAGAAGGATACCTCACGCGCTGGGAAAGGCACTGCAAATGCAAAGGAAGTGGGCCCTGTATGTCTTTTTCCGGTCATGGTAGACCCCGTCACGACAGCTCATTTTCTGTCAGGCGCAGCAAGCAAACGATCCATCTCAACCATCAGCCGGGAGGGTCCATCTCATGGTGCGCGTATCTTCCTTTTACTTACAATGTTAGACTCACATTAAATCACGTCAGCGAGAATCGGGTGATGCTATCGTTGCGCTCAGGTTCCCCGGATGGATGTGTTTTTGCTCGGGTACAGGAGATGGGACGCATTGATTGAGGTGGTTCAGTGCAATATGTATAGATACAATATAAGTATGTGGACGTCGGTGCATGATGCAGTTGTTTCGGTTGGTGTTTCCTTACAGCATTACCATGCGTCCTGATAAGCCCGTTCATGATTTGGCTCGCTAGGATATTTACTCAACGGTCACCAAGGAAGTTTATAACTATAACACACGATCGATAAGCATGACGGGCCGCCCCGCTAAACATGACCCGCATTGTAAACCCCATTTCATTGCCACAATCAACTTGACACCCCAATCCTTTCCGACGGCGCACAACACAATGCGCTCGCCATCGCATTCGCCTATACAGCGACAGTGGCGGCTACTCCACCCGACCCAGCGCCGGTTTCGTCTGCGACCATATGTGGTCCAAGCTGGGCTCGTCAACGCTTGTCCCCGTCGACCCCGGAATTGTCCTTAGTTGATCAAATATGTATGTGTCAGGTCGTCTGAAAGCGCTGTTCCCAACTTGAACATGTTATGTGTGATGGTCGGAGTAGAATAGATCGTGAACGTGCCTTCTTGTCATTGGTATCGTCACCATACAAGGCCAGGGTGAGGAGGAGTGATGAAGGGGCCACCTCAGGTCTTCGGCGCCGCATAAGAGACCGAATTAAGCGGGAGGAACGGGACATCCCCATCGTCGAAGTTGACATTCTTTAGGTTGGCAGTGGCTGGAATGAGTATTCAGATATGTCCTCCAATCGCAACCTATGAATCAGCGTCCACATGGTCTTCCAGTAGATGTCCGAGCGAGTTCAATCATGGACAGTTTTATCAGGACACATAGCAATGCTGCGGGGCGAGACATGAAATGACCGTATGATCAATGACCATATATTCATGATCCAGCATTGTGTATTGCATTGAAGCACCTCGATCAATCAATCCATCCAATCCCCTTTACAAAAACACATCCATCCAGGAAACCTGACCGCAACGATAGCATCGCCTGATGCTCGCTGATGTGATCCACTGTGAGTCCAACAATGTAAGTAAAAGGAAATTACGCGCACCGTTACGTGAATCCTCCCGGCTGATGGTTGAGATGGATCATTTGCGTGTTCCGCCTGACAAGATATGAGCTGTCATAACGGGGACTACCATGACCGGAAAAAGACATACAGGGCCCACTTCCTGTGGATTTGCAGCACCTTTCCCAGTGCGCGAGGCTTCCTCGCGCGAATGCTTGCGAGCAGTAGGTTTTTTACGCGACTCCTTTTGTAACGTGTGATGAGTGAATGAGAACAAACTCGAGGAACAACGAACCTGTCGTTGTACAACGGGTCTCGCGACCGCTCGCTAAGACGATATGTTATACCCGCTGTGTATGTTTGCCTATCAAGGGAAGAGCACTCACTCGCACACGTATACCTGTAGCCATTGTCGAAGGTCTCTCATTGGCAGCATTTTCTCTCGCTGGTGGCTGGGAACAAGGCTTATGCGAAGCTGGGTCCTTGTTACTCTTCCTTCGTAGCCACTTTTTAAATACCGACCGGCCTTGTGTTGACTTGCCAGTATCCAAAATTTCCTTTGGACGCACGTCTGGACGGGAGGTCACTGGTATTACACCTGACGACTTTAATATGGAGTAGTACGGCTCGACGGGTGGTGGCTCGTCATCGCGGGGATGAGTGGATGATGCACTGGATAGAGACTGCAGCAGTGTCAACACGAAAGTAAGAGAAGAATATAGACTCGAACCTCATCAAAGTTGAATTGAGGGTCGGGCGTGCTCAGCGGCACATCGACCTATGCAACAATGAGAACTTGCTTCAGTTGCGAAATGCACGAACAGGTACCTCGAGGAGATCACCACCGCCGACCTTGCTGTCACGGTGTGTCTCAGACTTGCAATTGGGTGTATTGGATTTCCCTGGCTCTTCCTGGTGTACATATGTAATAACGGATTCAGCGCAGCTCGTTTTGGTGATGGAAGGACAAACTTTTATTGGCGCAGAAGCACGTGGTTTGTGGTCACGACTACCGAAGGTCGAAGATTGCTCATGAGTGGATGCCTAATGTATTGTATCAATATGGGAGATGGAATGGTGCCAATCCGACAAGCCAACATGATGAACGCTTACATGGAACGGTCCATACGAGCCCGGAAGAAATTTGCCGAGGTGATGTATGACGATTTTCCCGTCATGTCGTCCAGTTGCAATCCGGGTGCTATCCAAGGAGATGGCAATCGACCACATTCTTTCGCTATCCTCGATGGTATTGCCAACCTCAGCGAGAGTCGATGTGTCCAGGAACGAGATGGCATGGTTTGTGACAGCAGCGATGAATTTGCCATTGCCAGCTACAGAGATGGAGCGAACATCTTGAAGGATCGGCGATTCAGCGAGCTGCGACCCCGTGGATACAGCGAACGACTTGATTTTCTTGTCGTGCGATATGGTAAAAAGTTGTTGACCGTCGTTGGACCACGCAAGCGGAGTGATTGGCCATGCTGAGCGTGTGATAGTCTTGATGTCGATGAGTCGGTCACCACTGCGACTGTCAAAAATCTGGACCGAGCCACCTTCGCAGGAAGTAGCGATCTGCTCGCTATTTGGTGAGAACCTGACTCCACTGACACCTTTATCATGTCGGAGTGGGCCAACGAGGCGTACCCCGCTCTTTGTGCTCCAGACGCTTGCGTTGTCAGTCCCGGTGGCAAATCTGGTCAAGTCAGGGGAGATGTCAACAGCAGACACATTATTTTTGCCCTCCACCTCGATGACCTTTCCCTGGATTTCTGCGTCCCACACACTTGCCCCCCGCACAGTCCCGCACAGTATCCATTTGTGCTCCTTTGACACGGAAATGGCGTTCAAGTTCATTCGCGCTTGCTTCACCACCTCTTGACCGTCCGCAAGTCGCCATCGTCGAATCCCATCTCTAAACCCACCCAAAACATGCATCCCATCAGGCTGGAACGCCACTGCATTCACCACGCCAGAGCGACCGGCGTCGAGCACTATTGTTTGGTCTTACTGAATTGTCAGTGATGTTTACTCAATTCTCCGAACTGCTACGCACTGGTTTTTGTGGACGACATTCTCACCAATCATGCACTATCGTGGTTTCAAAGTGTCACGGAACAAGGTGCTTCACTCTTGGTGTGGAAATTGATTCATAAATATGTTTCACTATTTCTCAGTTCACACGGGAGCGTGGTGTTATTCTTACTCGGATCCCAGGTAGATGACGTCGTTGCGACGGCCAGACAAGTAGCCGATATTGGCCAAACTATTCTGCGAATGTTTGTCATATCTTGGCTGCGGGACTCGACTCACCACGAGTGTACCATCCACATGAGACCAACTCGCGACATATCACCCACAAGATACGTGTGCATCTCGGCGCATTCTCGAAAAGGTCGCGCTCGTATTTCGGACGAGTTTTTTCCATAAGATGAGAAACAACCCACTCAGACCACGTCATATTCCCACATATAGCCAGGCGGCTGCCTTCTCACACCATGTCAGTGGTTCCGTTCACACACAGTCTTTGTTGACGCTGACAGTAGTGCTTTTCACACATGTTGTCTGACGATTTGATTGGAGCGAAACAAGGTTGGTTGTGAATAAAAGTCTCTGATAGAGCAAGTCCTCACGCGCTTGAAAGATAGAGTCAAGAGAAGCTTCGGATGAAAGATGAGCTTGAACGGAACACAAAGGAGCCACAGCTACGTTGAACGTCAATGAGGAAACGCTATCCTACATGTGAGTCCTTGACACAGTACTGATTATTTCGCTGGTCCGGATGCCAGTGCGAAAGTCGATGATTTCATAGATTCATGGACGGTCAATGAACGATATTTAATGAGGGGGTTGGATTTACAACAACGGCTGATTGATACGTCAGCTTCTGGACCGGACCAAGGATATACGCGTTTATATATGTGAGTAGTACAGCCTGAGATGCGAAGATGATCATCTGGTCCTCCTCAATGATGATGGTGATGATGGTTAGAGTTTGAGTGACCTACCTACTCGTCCCAGAGATTAGCCAGTCTCTCTCCCCATGTCCGCCACTCATGACACGGGATGGGTATTGTGGTGCGAGGTGGATGAGTGATCACAGGGATTATTTTTATGGAAACAAAAATTCGTCTGATGTACGAGCATGACCTTTTCGAGAAGGTGTTGGGATGCACGCGTATTCTGGGCGATATGTCGTGAATTCAAGTTGGTCTCATGCGGATGGTACTCTTGTCGTGAACCAAGTCCTGCAGCTAACTTCTCCAACTCCCGACAACGTTTGCAGCACAGAACCGAATCGCACATACAGATGAGAAACTCCCTCGAGACAATGCCTACATTGTGCAATTTCGGGAGATACATAATACATACAGTGAGTGCAGAAGACGAAGTATATGCACAAGTAAAATAAATATGCGAGTCACTGCTCAAACTACTGCCACTCTCCACCATTCGTCAATGCCTCAGCACGAGTGTTCTTCTCCTATTCCTACCAAATTTCCTCCTTCAAACCTGAAGCATATTATCTCCCAATGGTTTGAGTCGAATCGCCTCCGATTCGTTCGGGTCCCCCTCCACGACCTGATCCTGCCCCGGGGTGACATCCGCGAATGCAATTGCAGACACAGCCGCATTTTGACTTGCGATGGGTTGCGACAACGCACCGAATCCGGTGTCAACCCCCTGCAGGCCGCGGCGGGAGTCACGGTCATACAGTTCTCGCAGAATTCGAATGGGAAAAAACAGCTTTACTATGCATCACACGCGGGAGGAACCCGGACCCCACCAATAGGGGAAAGTCAATCCCAGTAACTCGGCCCGGCCTCACCCCCAGTGAAAACTGGTTATGATAGATACTGTACCTCTATGTTGACGTGTGAATTTACATTTCTTTATCCGTTGAGATCTGTGTGTGTATGTCGCGATGTACCCATCAAGGCAACTGCCATACTTCGCCATAATTTGCCACGCTTTCCTTATCTGCTTTGATCTGCTGGCAGCGGCGTGTTTTGTACTGCGTGCAATGCTGCAACAGCCATGCTCGTAGTACAAAACACATCCGAGTCGTCGTACTGATAAGCATCTTCAAATCCCTTTCAAGTTCGAGGTAAGTACACATTCAAGTTTCCTCGACATTCGCATTGTTAACAAACCTCGTCAGCATGGAAGCTGGCCCCAGTTCTCACCAAGATACTACACACTACAACTGTGTTTGTTTGAAGCATAACTTCGGTCTCCCCCACATTGTTGCAGCCACGACATGGTATCGGCATTTCGAAGAGGCAAGTTCAGAAGAAGAACGTGAGTGCATGCGCTTGGCCCGATTCGAAGTTGATGTTGCCAGTGGCGGGTCGAGTAACCCTGTCAAATCAAGAAGATTCCGAGGTTTGGCATCACGTCGGCGCAATAATACTCTTCCTGCACGCAAAAGAGCAAGGGATACAGACAAGGCTCAGAGTTCTGTGGAACATTCCAAATGCGGCCATCAGCAAGAATTTCCTGGCAACGACGAGGTATCTATCTATCTTGTAATTAAATTATAAGTAACTCACCATGTGCAGTTTGCAGACCCTCACCCAGACTCGCCAGCCCGCTTGCCAGCCCGCTCACCAACCCACTCACCAGCCCGCTCACCAACCTGCTCACCAGCCCACTCACCAGTCCGCTCACCAGACTCCCCGTTCCTTCCCCTGGACCCATCCAGTCCCCTGCCAGGTTCAGCTACTCCTCCGCCTATTCCTCCACCACGGCATCAATTTGGAATCAATTACCAGCGGCGTGCACGTCCCAATGTTGATCTCGACACTCTATCTCACGCTGCAACCTTTCAGCCTATGCGTGACGCTATCGATTTCATTCTTGCGCTCAGGAATGCATCTACCGAGGACAATGTAGCTAAACTTAGCGACGACGCCTTGCATCGCCTTCGCAACCCACCCAATACACCCCTTCTCATTGAAAGCCCCAGAATCCGTCATAGCATTTCGACTTACTTGGCTCTAGAACACTCGTCTAAAGATGCATATGAGCGTGTGTGTCGCTCCACCATACGGAACTTCACTCAAGCGGCCGGCGTCGACGACATCCAGAGCTTCTATAATGTCGAAAGACTTATCTGTACCTTTACCGGCGTTGAACCTATTCATCACGACATGTGCCCCAATACATGTCTTGCGTATACTGGTCCACTAGCTTGTCTGGACGCTTGCTCCATTTGTGGCGAATCTCGGTGGAATCAACAAATGTTACAAGGATCTGATGGCCGCCCCAAACGAGTCCCAGCCCAAACGTTTACAACCATTCCCTTAGGCCCGCAGCTTCAAGCTCGCAACCGCAGCCCGGAAAGTGCACACGCCATGCATTATCTCTACGAAAGGACACAACAGATTTTACATGAGTTTCGTAACACCCAAAGCATCCCAGTTATAGACAACATTGCAATGGGCTGGGAATATCTCAGCGCCGTCCTCGAAGGAGACATCACTGAACATGATATTGTTGTTATGGTCTCACTTGATGGTGCGCAGCTCTACAGCAGCAAGGAGTCCGACTGCTGGATATATATTTGGGTCATTCTCAACCTTCCGCCGGATCAGCGATACAAAAAATTACACGTTCTACCTGGTGGCTTTATCCCCGGTCCTAACAAACCTAAAAATGTCGACTCATTTCTTTTCCCTGGCTTCCATCACCTTGCGGCCATTCAACGAGAGGGACTTTCGATGTGGGATCCTCTGACCGATGCCCGCTACATATCCAGCCTCTATCTGCTCTTTACAACTGCAGATGGTCCTGGTCTCGTCTACTGGGATGGGATGGTCGGTCATAGTGGGAAAAACGGATGTCGTGTTTACTGCGGCACTCTTGGACGGCGAAAACATCGTGGTACACACTATTATCCAGCCCTACTATGTCCATCCGACCATGCTGTTAGTGGCAGCGACCATCCAGACATTGATGTATTCGAACTCCCCCTAGGAGGTTCTTCTGACTATGGCGAGAATCTTGAGAAGATTGTATCCGTTCCAAATCAAACCCAATGGGATAGGATGAAAACAGAAACCGGCCTCACGAAACCTCCTCTGATTCTTGGGCTTGATCCTAAGCGTTCATTGGGAGTACCACTTTCTATTACGACCGATACTATGCACCTTGCCGGCAACCTTTCCGACCTTCTTATCTCCCTTTGGCGTGGCACTATCGATGTTGGCACAAATGACGACCGTGCTACATGGGACTGGGCAGTGCTCAGAAATAAAGATGTCTGGATATCACACGGAAAGGACGTCGAGGATGCCGGTAAACATCTTCCTGGATCATATGACCGCAAGCCACGTAACATCGCCGAGAAAATCAATACCCAATACAAGACTTGGGAATTCCAATTGTACACCTTCGGTATCGCTCCTGCCCTTCTATATGGCATCCTTCCACTTAAGTATTGGTCCCACTATTGCATGCTCGTGCGCGGTTTTCAAATCATGTGCCAACACTCAATTACACAACAACAGCTCGTGGACGCACATATGCTTCTATGTAGCTGGCAGCTTGATTTCGAACAACTATACTATCAGCGCAAGGAATCCCGGATTCACTTCGTCCGTCCAGCGGTTCACCAAGTCACCCATCTTGTCACAGAGGCTGTCCAAAAGGGTCCCCCACTTTGCTATGCTCAATGGACCATGGAGCGCACAATTGGCAACTTAGGACAAGAAATCCGGCAACCATCAAAGCCATGTGCTAACCTCGCATGAGAGGGTGTGCGGCGCTGCCAAGTCAATGCCCTTCTTTCTATCATGCCTGAGCTCGACGCTCCCCCAAAGGGCCTTCCATATGGAGCTGAGGATCTCGGAGACGGTTATGTGCTCCTCCGGAAGCGTTCGAGATATCCGACCCTACCCGACAATAATGTTGCTCACCATATTTCCGCCTTTCTACCACCAGGACAGACAATACCTCGCATCCAAAAGTGGTCCAGACTACTGCTACCTAATGGACAAGTCGCACGTTCCCTATGGAGAGAAGTACTCAAAGCTCCCGAGCAGTTGCGAATTTCACGCAATGTCAAGGTATGGCCACTCCCGATCGGAAAGTACCGCCATTACTTATTCACTCCTTTAGTTATTGTTCAATGAAAACATACGTTGTGGGGAGGTTCAATATTTCACACAGGTTGCAACAAGCATGCCAGACGGTGAATGGAAATTCCGCAATCTTGCAATTCTGAAGTTGTACTCTGAGCCGGATAGACAACTCCTTGAGCTTTCCTTTCAGGTCATCGCAGCGTCAAAACTTTTGGATGATGTTATTGTAATCGATGTGAAGAATATCCAGAGCGTTGTTGCCATGATACCGAAGAAACTTACACTGCCAGGATCAGCACAAGAGGATGAATACTTTTGCATGGTAGAAAAACCAGGTTTGGACATTTCGGACTTGGGGGTACCTTACAGTATATGTACAGCGCACGACGACGACGACGGCAATGAAAATGATGTAGAATAACTATACCATCTTTCTTGCTGCCATGTCCCTAAACTATGCGAGCCCGTTTTTGCTTGATCTCGTCAGCCAGCGCCTTTCGTTTGACACTGATAGCTTCGATTTCTGAGCGGTCAAATGGAAGTACCAAGTACTTGGAAAGCTCTGGCTTGTCAGTAGCACATTTCTCCTGAAGATATTTGTCTGACCGCACAAGCAAACGGCATGGTAACACAATGATAGCGCAACTGGAAAACATATATATCCGTTATTCAAGTTGAGAGTAACGAAAATTTATGTCAGTACATACCTACTGGGAGACTCAGGATCCTTGCTGTCATCTGTGTTAGATCCACTCTCAGGTTCGCCAAGACTGGTATGTGCCCGAGGATAGTATGCGCTGTTCTCATCGGCTGCATTTCCGGTCTGTCTGTTTCAGCATTAGTACATGTGTCAAGCTACCATAGATAATTCGTAGCTAACGTTGTCATCTCGGCAATCACTGTCTCTAAGTCGAAGTTAGGCTGAGTCTCTCTTTTGATTTGAAAGACTACTGTCTGCAATAGACTTCATTAGATTGATGCGGCGCAGGTGAGATCCAATGATACCTTTTTTCCAGGTTTCTCAATGTCAAGACAAACGGTGTAAGAGTCCCACTCTGGGACAATACCATGGATCTCGAGTTTGATAACGTCTTTGGACATATGGACGATCGGCGCTTGTTTGAGAAGCTGTGGTACAACAAGCTCCGAGTCAGCCATTTGATCTGGTATGATCTGATATGATTTTTTGGCGATTGATATGGGCGGCATATGCCGTGTCGGAGACTGTATTGGGAATCTTCGTGTTGCGTCGCGTCTTGTCTTATCTTTTCACCTCTTCCTCACTGTACTACTGTATTTTATATTCCCTAAGTTATACAGATGAATTCTTCATCGAGCACTTTCAACTTTGGTTCGTTTAACACGAACACTGCATCAGCTAATGGCACGACATTTAGACCCCTTCTACCTCCACTATCGTCATCAGCAACAGCCATTCCGTTTCAGGAGACTGATCTGGGCGCGTTCAGCTCTTTGATGAACCAACAGAACAGTTATGGCATGTTTTCCCAGGTGAGTTTCTTTAGTG
>JBBPNO010001024.1:0-10828 GCA_038090915.1 Boletus eberwhitei
CACCCTTCTGTAAAGGCATGAGAACAGAAAATCCTTCATTTTTGTCGTTTCCTCGTCTTGATAATACATAAGACGCGAGCAAGCGCATTGACGCGTCGCCACCTTTGATCGCAAGTGTGAGACAAGATTTGACTGTCAGCAGCCTCGAACGCGAATACGGGCCTCTTATAGGGTGGTGTTGGTATATACATGATCTCTACGAACGCCTTGCTTGAGGCGAAACATCCCGTCATGGTCCCTAACGACTCGGAGCCACTCCGGTCTGCGATGGCTTGTGGTGCGCGCGACGAGTCGACATTTTCGCAAGGGACTAACATTTGTGGTGCGACAGATAAATTTTTATTATTTTGTGCAGATCTTCCGATAGACCTTTACCGCCGCCGAACACAAACTTGGTGGCAGAGTCATGAAAAGCATACGAAGAATCAGGGGTTGATTGTTCGTAACAGTTGATACGGTGTCACACGTACTCCATTATCTTATCTATCTCATCTGAAAAGGGTTGAACTAACCCTGTTTTGAAGCTGGCATCCTCCAATCACAGCTCTCAAATGGCCGGAGGTAGAGTAGCAAACAATAGTGTTACATTGCGCCTTCAATTCACGGATGGCGAGTCCCACCTTTTTACCCGCCAAACACAAAACTGGGTGGCAGAGTCATGAAAAGCATATGAAGAATCAGGGGTTGATTGTTCGTAACAGTTCTTGTGGTCCCCTGACCCTCGCCGCACACGTACTCGATTCTTACATGGCTCGATCCAATCTTATCTATCCATCTTCTCCTGTTTTTCAATATGACTCAGAAAGAGCGTGCTTGCATCTTTTCCCTCGTCAGCATATCATCACACGCATGTGCTTATGGACCATCGCCGCACACGTCTGTACATGGCGCATCCAGACTTGCGGAGCGCTCGTCAACCTATACAATCGCTACCTAAATAGTAACACACTGACCACTGGCCATGTATAGCAGGTCGCCAATGACTCAGGATTCTCACCAGAACGTGCCCAGAAAAGAATATCGGCGACATTGTGATCGTTATATATTTCAATGATTGAATGAACCCGACGCTTGGAAAGTCAGAGACTTCGAATTCTAAGATGAAAACTCCGCTATGCATTGAGATTACTATACCAGCGTGAGAAGCTAAACCTTGCCTGATCCAAATCAGTCTCTAAAGTGAGCGTGATATATCACATACAACGCCGTCTGGTATGACCAGATGAGGTCCTCCAAAATCGTTCACAGTGCCCATCGGCTTTCAAATTTCGAGCTGAGCTTCGTTCGAGCAGGCATATAAGGCCCATCTGTTCTTCCTTTCTCTTCAGTTATTCAGTCTACACTTCCGAGAACACGTCTCTTCAATATTCAACATGGCCCTCCCTGAAGCTGGTAACTACAATATCCAAACCAATGACGGGCGGTTCTTGTCATTAGCCGGCGCAAACAACGCCGTTACTCTTGTGGATGTGGCTGCCAACAACAACAACCAGGTCGTAAGTGCCTCGCCGTAGTTATTTCCCACAACTCACGGTCCCTTAGTGGGACCTCCAGATCGACGGGGGGAACTACACCTTTCGGAACGTCGGCCAAGATGCCTTTGCACGGTCTAATCTCGCAGCCAATGCGCAGGTCACTGGTGGCGAGGCCGCCATGAATTGGATCCTCGTTGCCGCTGGTGCTGGCTTCTCGTAGGTATTTCCACTGTGGTTCCACGAATTAATCGTTGACATACTGGATAGAATCCGGCCGGCGGATAACAACAACTTTAGATGGACTGCCAATGGCGGCGCGGTGGGTGATAATCCTTTTAGTTTGTGGCTGAACGCCAGCTAAGTACATCTTTCGTGACGAACAGGTGAACCTGCTTGGCATTGGCAATGGTCTTGCTGTACAGGATGTGCACCGGTTCAATATCCTCCAACTCTGAGTCACTCGCAGAAGTGGAGCCAGTACTTCGCAAGGAATCAATTGTTATGGGTACCTACAGTGTTGTGTGTGCCATGAGTTGTGTACAATGTATTTTGTGGGATGAAACGCATATGTGGTTTGCATGAGCCGATAAATAGCAAGTACGAAACTGTTGCCATGCGAACTTGCGTAGTATCTGGCCTCTAGCGATCGCCACCACCTCGGATAGCAGCCAGTCGTCATACATGACCTCGCCAATTTTCTTCCGGACTCATATAGTCCTTTCCATGTAAGCATCTTGGCTTGTCGTATAAGCACCATGCATTAGGCTTCTACTCACGAGCAACTTAGCAACCTTTGACCGTCGGATAGCCACGATAATGAATCACCTGGCTCGAAGCCAGTAAAAGTCTGTCATTCTGTCACCAAAACGAGCTGCGCTGACTTCGTCATCATATATGTTTACCAGAAAGAGCCAGGGATCTCCAATCAATCCAAGTCCGAGACGCACAGCGAAATCGGCGGCAACGATCTACTCAAGTTTCGTTCTTTTCGCTTCCAACTGAGTTCTCACGATGCGCATCGGTCGACATCTCGAACACGCCCAGGCCCGAACCCCAATTCAACTTTGATAAGGTTCGAGGCCACTACATTCTTCTTTCGTGCTGACACTGCTGGAATCACGGTCCTCAGTGTCATCCGCTTATCTTCACGATGACAACGCACCACCCTTCGACCACGCCATGTCGCAGTCATTCGGTGCAATGGCAGTGACCTCCCGTCCAGCGGCACATCCGGAGCAAACTTTGATTACTGGCAAGTCATCGCAAGGCCGTTCGATATCTAACAAGTGGCTATGGAGGAAGCACCCGGCTTTGCGTAATCCAGATCGACCTTCTGCAAAGTCGCGTGATCCTCGACCGAGTCATGAGTCATCAGCGACTCAGCAGGAGAACATGCTACCGATGAGGGACCTTCGAAAATGGCTACAGGTATACGTGTGCGAGTGAGTGCTCTTCCCTGATAGACAGATGGATACAACACATCTAAGATATCGTCTTAGTGAGTGGTCGCAAAACCCGTTGTACAACAGGTTCGTTGTTCCTCAAGTTTGTTCTCACCCACTCATCACACGTTACAGAAGAAATTGCGGAAGAAGTTGCTGCTGCTCGCAACCGTCCACATAAGAATACCTCGCGCGCCAGGCAAGATGCTACAGATTCAAAGGAAGTGGGCCCTGCATGTCTTTTTCCGGTGGTGGTGGTCCCATCGCGATATCGAAATCTCATTTCCTGTCCGTCGCAACAAGCAGACGGTCCGTCTCAACCACTAGCCGGGAGGATCCAGCTAACTGTGCGCATATCTTCCTTTTACTTTCATTGTTAGACTCACAGTGGATCACGTCAGCGACAATCAGATGACGCTACCATTGCGGTCAGGTTCCGGACCCGGATGGTTGTGTTTTTGCCCGGGTATAGGGATGGAACGCATTGATCGGATCAGGTGGTTCGACGCAATACTAGATGTAGATACGATGTGAGTATGTGGACATCAATCATACAGTTATTTCAGTTCATGTCGCCCAGCTACACCCGACTATGATTAGGCACACTACCCTGGGTATGCATTCAATGGTCACCAAACGGTTACTAGGGAAGTTTATACACGCGCCAACTCGGAGGTTAGGATTGGCGTTGGGCTGTGGCGTTTGGCAACATACCCATTGAACTGGTAACAATTCCAATGACAAGGTACATTTGCAATCCATTCCACTCTGATCATCACATGTGGCGGTTTGAGAACGGCACGTTCTGACGACCTGACGCCTTCGATCAACTACGCCGCGATCGAGGCAAGATCAGATATCGACGGGCCCAGTAGTACCGTCGGTTCGCCATCAATGGTCTAGCCTTGAACGAATGAGTTGCGTCCAACCTACTTAGTGCGAGCCTAAGGTGACTGCCCCTTGCAAACAATAACTCGCTTCGACTCATTCCAGGGATAATCACCCATCAGCGAGCCCCTCGTCACATTATCCCTCTCTTGCGACTTATTCGATCAACGCCGCGTGGTTCAGGACAGGAAAAGATCAGATATTGGCAGGCCCGTACTGGTTCACCATCGGTGGGCCATCACTCATGTGCACCACTGTCGGGAACACAGTCGTCATCGGGGCGAGCATGAGCACTGTGAATCCAGCAGTGTCGATACGAAAGTAAGAGAAGAATGTAGTGGCCTCGAACCTCGTCAAAGTTGAATTGGGGTTCGGGCCCGGGCGTGTTCGAAATGTCGACCGATGCCATCGGGAGAACTCAGTTGGAAGCGAAAAGAACGAAACTCATAACTCGAGTAGATCGTTGCCGCTGATTTCGCTGTGCGTCTCGGACTTGGATTGATTGGAGATCCCTGGCTCTTTCTGGTAGGCATATATGATGACGAAGTCAGCGCAGCTCGTTTTGGTGACAGAATGACAGACTTTTACTGGCTTCGAGCCAGGTGGTTCGTTATCGTGGCTATCCGACGGTCAAAGGTTGCTAAGTTGCTTGTGAGTAGAAGCCTAATGCGGTATGGTGCTTATACGACAAGCCAAGATGCTTACATGGAAAGGACCATATGAGTCCAGAAGAAAATTGGCAAGGTCATGTATGACGACTCAGAGTTTCCCGTCATGTTGACCCGATTGTAATTTGGCTGCTATCCGAGAAGGTGACGATCGCTAGGGAGATGGAGTAATTGTGGTTGAGGATCTGCGATTCAGTGAGCTGGGACCCGGTGGATGCAACGAAGGACTTGAATTTCTCGTAGTTCGATATAATAAAAATTCGTCGGCAATGCCCCACTGAGACTTTCCAGTGTGACGCTACAGTATGATCCCAACAGCTGGCTGTATGCGATGATTCGCATCTCTCGATTGTAGTAACAGGTATGCGGATATAATAACCGCGAAGGCAGGAGGTAAGTCTCCTCAAGTGTGACCATGGGCAAGGTCATAGTGTGGAGGACAACCATTCAGGAAACGGTGAATGAGGGTTGATTATAAGCCAACCTATTGTTGGCGCAAAAATTGCATACCTAATGCAACGAGTAATGGCAGTCGTACAAGTTATTTGCGAGGTCGCGGAAGACAGGGAGTTCTAGAGAGATAACATCTGAGGAAGTGATGAGCTGAAACAATAATCAGCCTTCCCAGTTGTGGTAAGCGTGGAGGAAGACAGTAACCTTTTTTCTTCAAATCTGGCCGCTTGGTCGTGAGAGCGACAAATACGGTATGAGAGATTAATTTCGTACCTGTGAATGTGGACCTCGCGTCCAGCAAGAGCTCGCCGCCAGTACTTCTCCAATTGACGGAGAGACAGTGTGCAGTCCACAGTTAAACCTTGAGGTACTTTCGTCTGTCCCAATCACTGCCTGCTTCAATGAATCTGTAAGGTACTGGTAAGTAGTCCGTGATGCGTCAAAGAAGTGGCCAACTTTTCAACCTTTTCAATGTTCTCGGTAATGAAAGCGTTATCCCCCCAAAAAACAATTGATCCAGATGAGAGTGAGGGATATGTCGCTCCTGGATCCAAGTGCCAGGTTTTTCTCAAGTGCCGGCTTCTGCGACAGACTCTTGTCAACAAGTGAAAGGAAGTACTGTCTGCTTAAATTTGAACTTTGTACTCACTATTTTTTGGCTCATGCAAACCACACATGTGTTTCATTTTGCAAAATACATTGTACACAACTCATGGCACGCACGACACCGTAGGTACCCATAACAAATGATTCCTTACGAAGTACTGGCTCCACTTCTGCAAGTGACTCAGACTTGGAGGATATTGAACCGGTGCGCATTCTCTATAGCAAGAGCACCGACAATGCCAAGCAGGTTCACCTGTTCGTCACGGAGGATGTAGTTAGCCGGCGTTCAGCCACAAACTAAAAGGATTATCGCCCACCGCGTCGCCATTGACATTCCATCTAAAGTTGTTGTTACCTGCCGGCCGGATTCTATCCAGTATGTCAATAATTCATTCGTGAAACCACAGTGGAAATACCTACGAGAAGCCAGCACCATCGGCAATGAGGATCCAGTTCATGGCGGCCACGCCACCAGTGACCTGCACATTGGCTGCAATATTAGACCGCGCAAAGGCATCTTGGCCGACGTTCCGAAAGGTGTAGTTCCCCCTGTCGATTTGGAGGTCCCACTAAGGGACCGTGAGTTGTGGAAAATAACTACGGCGAGGCACTTACGACCTGGTTGTTGTTGGCGACCCCATTTACAAGAGTAATGGGGTCACCTGGGTTGGCTAATGACAAGAACCGCTCGTCATTGGTTTGGATATTGTAGTTACCAGCTTCAGGGGGGTCCATGTTGAATATTGAAGAGATGTGTTCTCGGAAGTGTAGACCGAATAACTGACTCGGAAGAGAAAGGAAGTACAGAGGGGGCTTATATCCCTTCTTGAACGATGCTCAGCTCAAAATTTGAAATTTGAAAGCCGATGGGCACTATGAACGATTTTGGAGGTCCCTAACGATCATCCGCAGTATCTGCCATTGACTCATCTGGTCATACCGGAGTTGTGTATGACACATTGCGCTCACTTTAGAGACTGATTTGGATCGGGCAAGGTTTAGCTTCTCAATCATAGCGGAGTTTTGTCTTAGAATTCGAAGTCTTGAAATAACAATCATGGTGTCACCGATATTCTTCTCTGGGCACGTTCTGGTGAGAATTTTGAATCATTGGTGACCTATACATGGCCACTGACTAGTGTGTTACTATTTAGGTAGCGATAATCTGTACAGGTTGACAAGCGCTCTGCAAGACTGGATGTCGAAAGCATGGATGCGCCAACGTAACAAGATTAGTAAGAATCGACTGGTATTCTCTGTAAAGACGTGTGTGGCGATGGTCCATAAGCACATGCGTATGGTGTATCAAACGCTGACGGAGGCCCGGGAAAAGACGCGAGCACGCTCTTTCTGAATCTGTGTCATATTGAAAACAGGAGAAGATGGGAGGTAGATAAGATAATCGAGTACGTGTGCGGCGGCGATGGTCTTGGGACAACATCAACTGTTACAAACAATCAAGCACATGTCTAGATTGGTGGAGGCTCAAGGGCTCACTGGCATCGCTCACCAGGCTGTAGCTGACCTCCGTTCCCCACCTGACGATCAATGACAGTCAAACGTCTCTCCCGCGGCACGCCCGGGTAAGATTTCTTCTTCCTCCCTCCTCCCCCTCTTTGAGATCATATACATCAGGCGGATGGGTCGTGAATATGGTGTCGTTGCTACCACAAGACCTCGAAGCTAACCCGTCTCTTTTCTCCCATCTGTGGTCCCCACTCCACTCCTAATCGCCTGTCGTACTAAACCACCCGACTATCATGACCGATGTTCTCGGTTCTGTTGTTATTGCCCGAAACGGTGACCGATATGGATACTACCAAGATCCCTAGACCTTCGAGCCCGCGTTTACTGAGAATACTCCTCTTGGCGCAGTGAACAGGCCCGGGCTTCGTTGTACGGATGCTTGCATGTATGTTCTATTTCTTGCAGGTCCAGTCTCACGCCCTTGGGCCATTCCTTCACCCGGTTTACTGACTAGCTCTTTGCTCCTCGCCTTCCTATATCAATGGCATAAAATCTGAACTCATTGATCGACGTCCTCGCCCAGGCTGGTGGTGAAGGCCCCAATCTTTGACTCCACCATCGCCTTTACCACCCCCGTACTAACCCAAACAACAAGATCGTTCTTGTCAATGAAACCACGGTCATATGATCATTGCCCCTCTTGATGGATACCAACATCCCTATCGAAACCATCGAACCTGGAGACGGACACTGATTCTTACGGACGGTCATTGATTTTCAATTGGTTGGACTGTCACATATGTCACGAAATTAGACATCTGTTAGAAGCGTCTTGGCTGTTTGTAGTGTCACCATTGATCGAGCCAGTTAGTTAGAGGACGCGAGCAGGTTTTTTGATAGCTTGGACCCGACTGGCATGTCGTGGTCTTGCTCCGTACAAACCGTTCGCCTTGTGCAGATCGTACGGAACACTCGATGACCACGTAAACACGTTCATCCCCAAACGTGCATCCCATAGCCACAGCCAAAAAAATTTGTTCGCCGAATACAAATAAATTGACCCATCAGAAGTTTCAAAAAATTCAACGATCCAGCTTCACATGACCGTAGGAACCTGCCTTCCCCGCTCAAACCGCAGCCCCGCCAACATGACCGTTTCACCTATGACATCGTGACCACCCAGCGTGACGCACGACACCTTGCTCGCAAACGTCCCCCGGCCCACGTCCACCCATCGCCCCACCCCAGGGTTCCCAGTCTTGACCGCCCATTCCGAGGTATACATACCCCATGGCTCGCCCTTCTCCCGACCCGCAAACATGTTGAATTGTGCCCGACCATCGGAATAACCGTCAGAGACAAACATCGCCCTGCAGTCTGGTGCATCCAGCGTCCCAACCACTGCAGAGGAAAAGCACGTGTCAGACTCGACAAATGACCACACAGCGCATTACTCACCTAGGATCAAGTCTTCCCTTTGATCGCATGGCATGGTGCATACACTTCCAGGGTGACCGGTGCACCGTCTTTTCCACGCACAAGTTCGCTGGGGGTTTCCCTTGCGCGGGGGGGGGACACATACTGTCGCGCGATTCGTTCCCTAGTCGATTCATCCCTTTAGTACCGGCATAATTCCCAAGAAACGGACACGTACGGATGCGACTGATCGCTTTGCGTCTTGAACATCAAAAATGCGGAAATGGCGTCGAGACCACGCTGTGCCACGCCCCGCTTCCTGTCCTCCCGCTTCTGCACCTCGAACTTGCCATACACATACATGGACGACAAGCGACGGAGTCGCTCCTCGCAACTCTGGAGAGGGTCGATCGTATTGAACAAGGTGATAAACTCGCCCTTGTGTGCTCAGAATGGTATCCAACCGCCCCGAGTCGAACTCGGGGCGGGGACCACAGAGGAAGCGTCACTGGAAACCAAGTCATTCTGGTTCAGCATCCCATACGCCTTCAGAGAAAAACTCACGTGAACTGTGGAATGCATGGCTCGATCTCACGAAGAGGCGATAGGTTTCCTCGTTTCTTGTGTCGAGATCCAACCCGTTCAACGGAGTGGATGTTGGCATGTCTTTGTCCTGATGATCGAGGACACCTGTTGCAACTTGTGTACCCTCCAGGTGAACAACAGAACGAGTCACATTGCCACTCCCAAGTGCTGGTCCGGGACTGGTCAACGGCACGTCCATCATACCATCCATGTTTTCTTCCTCAATGTCAGTCGTCATACTCTCAGTAGCAGTCTCATACTGTTCGTCCGCAGGTGAAGGTGCTGTCGACGTGATAGATGCCGCGGTATTAATCATCGGCGTCGAAGCGTGGTCGTGGCCCCGAAGTATCCAAACTTCTTCCAGCGAGGCAACAACACTTGCAAACGACGGCCGGCGATCAGGCTCGCGAACCCAACATGAGTGCACCACATTCGCAACCACGTCGACGACCTCGCCATACTCATACCCAGTGAGTACCGGAATCGGTGGACGCCCATCCTTGTCTACAGCGATACCACCATCAAACGCCGACCGTCATATTCATCAAAAATCGGTGCGCTCACCCAACACGAGCTCACGGATGGCTTTGTCGTCCAACGTCTCCAAGGGGAGGTCACCCAGGCCGAGTATCTCGACGCAGCACACTGCAAACGCATACACATCCACAGCGTTTATCGGCCGGTCATCGCCCATCGGCATCTCTGGTGCCCTCCATCGAATTGGATTTAAGAGGGGAGGCGATATGAGCTTCCACGCATGAGGCTAGACATAATCCCGTCAGACTCGCGTGGCTGCTGCCCACATGACTGATGCACTTTCGACTTGATCTCGCACTGGCCGAAATCAGAGAGAACACACCGCCCGTCCTCGTCCACCGGCACTATCGCTGCCTATCAAAATCAAAGGATGGTCAACCACCGACACTCAATATAGTATATAAATCCACTCACATCCATGCAAATACGCCATTCCCTTGACACTCTCATGCATACACCTCGACGGATCACACGCACCATCGCCCCGTGTCCCACAACCGTCGCCCCCGCCCCCCTCGCGCGCTTGAGCGGAGCCATGAGATTGCCTCCAATACAAAACTTGCTGACAAAGAACCACGGCTTCTCCCCTACCGCACTACTTGCACCATGCAGCGACAACACGTTCGGATGGTCGAGCGCGTGCCTCCCGCGACACACTATGTGCCAACACCTTGATTACGACAGTGTGTTTGCGCCAATAGCCGAGGTACACATCGGAAAAGAACCCGACGCCAATCTTGCGCGTTCGAATAACCTCGTATCTGTCCGTCGCGCGTGCGTGCGCGTATTAGCAGAGGTCCATGCAGAGATCATAGTGAGATACCTCGTATTTGTCCAGCTTGGCAGCTCCGGCGCACCAACGGCGCCAGCGCCTTTGCCAAGCCCCACCTGCTCCCCCTCACATCGAGGCAGCTCCACGATAACACTCGTCAGCCTCGTCATCGCCTCGATCCCACTCTGCATGAATTTCCTATCAAGCTCGGTATTCCCCACATCCACACCATGCAGCCCGCGTTCCAATGCGATGCACTCGTCCTCTTTCACACCCACGCCCAGACCCGCCGGAGCGTCTCGGCAGCCTCTGGAATCTCTCCTCTAGCGACTTACGAACAACGAACCATCCCCACGTCATTGTGAGCGTCCAACGCACCCGCCAACGTCCCTCGAAGGGCAGCCTCGTCCACAGCTGCATCCACCGAATCTTGGGCCCGATGCAGCTCCACGAGCGCGCACATCGGAAATGCTGGGTGACTGGTCGTTGTCTCCGTCTTCGTAGTCATCGTCTTGGTCT
>JBBPNO010001025.1:0-10815 GCA_038090915.1 Boletus eberwhitei
GTGGTCTACTATGACCACAATAGAGTCGAAGGTAGCAGAGGGGGGAAGGTCGGTGATGAGGTCGACAGAGAGTTGCTTAAAGGGAAGAAGGTGGGACGAGGGAATGGGGGTAAGGGGGGGCGTGGTGGGGTGAGTGTTGACTTTGTTCTGCTGACATATGGCACAGCCATCCACATAGTTTTTGATGAAGGAGGCAAGACCAGGCCACCAGTAGTCACATTCAAGGATCGATTTGGTGCGGAAGATGTCCATGTGGCCAGAGAGGGGGGAGGAATGGATAGCGTGAAGGAGGGCTGAGCGAGAAGTCGGTGGGACGAACATACGGCCCTTGAAGTAAAGGTGACCATTGTCGAAGGTCCAGTCGGCGAGGGTGGCACGAGAGAAAAGAGGGGAGCCCTCTCAAAGGGCAGAGAGGACACAAAGGACAAGAGGGTCGGATGGGGTGGAATGAGCAATGGAAGTGGAAAGGGCAAGGTCAAGGGCATTAATGACGAGTGGATCGGGTACAATAGAGACATCCAAGTTATCGGAAGTGGTGTTGGTGTAATCCTTCCGAGAGAGGGCATCAGCAGGACCCATGTGTGTCCCCGGGGTCACAACCCAGGCGATGTGGAAGTCCTGGAGAAAGAGTGCCCAGCAGGCTTGGTGGTGAGAAAGTTTACGAGGGTCCTTGATGCAAGAGAGGTTTTTGTGGTCAGTGATAATAGAGGTGGGGAAGGAGGTGCCTTGGAGGTAATGTTTCCATTCGGTGAGGGCCAGGATGACGGCGAGGAGCTCGCGGTCATAGATGTTATAGTTTCATTCCGCAAGGGAAAAGGTTTTTGAAAAGTAGGCGCAAGGGTGGAGGCCGCCATTGACGTCTTTCTGCATGAGAACTGCGCCAGCAGCAAGAAGGGAGGCATCAGTCATGATATGGAAAGGGCGGGAAGTGTCTGGGATGATAAGGACGGGGGCTGTGGAAAAGTTGTGTTGAAGGGTATCAAAGGCTCGCTGTTGGAGTGGGGTCCATACCCACGGTTGGTCTTTTTTGGTGAGGAACGTGAGGGGAGTGACAAGGTTGGAGAAGTTGGGGATAAATTTATGATAGAAGTTGGTGAAGCCGAGGAAGGATCGTACACCTTTAACAGAGGTAGGGGGTTTCCATGTGGTGATGGCCGAGAGTTTAGCTGGATCCATCTGAATCTTTCCATTACCAATGATAATGCCAAGGTATTCCATTGTAGGGGCATCGAAGGAGCATTTGGATAGCTTTATGGAAAGCCTGTGTTCGCAGAGTCATTGAAGGACATGGCGTGTGCGTTCGTGGTGAAGGGATAGGGTGCCGGTAGTATGTAGGCCTAGGTCATCCATATAGATCTTTAGCCATCGTTCTGCGATCATGTCAGCGAAGATGTGGTTCATGAATGCTTGGAAAGTCCCGGGTGCGTTGCAATGGCCGAAGAACATAACGGTAGGTTCAAAAAGGCCTAGCGGTGTGATAAAGGCTGCTTTCCATTGGTCCTCTTCACAAATCCGGATGTTGTTGTATCCCCAACGAATGTCAAACTTTGTGAAGTAATTGGAGTCCTTCATATCGTCAACGAGTTCGGAGATGAGAGGTAGGGGATAAGCGTTGTAAACAGTGTGGCTATTGAGATAACAGTAATCCTGGAAAGGACGTAGCGATCCATCTTTCTTTGGTACGAAAAAGAAAGGAGAGGCCTGTGGAGATTTAGAAGGAACAATGCGACCAGTTTTCAAGTGTTCGTCGATGAATTGGCGACAAGCTTCTTTTTCAGCAGGGTTGAGTGGGTAAACCTTGGTGACTTTGGGAGTGAAAGTGTCTTTGAGGTCGATGGTGTGATCATAAGGGCGATGAGGGGGAAGTTTTGCATGGGTCGCTTCGTCAAAGACATCAGCGAAGTCGGTACAAAAGTCTGGGAGGGCGACCTCTTTGGGTTTTTCGGCTTGGGTGATTTCTGTGGCGATGGTAACCTTATCAATGTTCTCAGCGGCATGAGAGGAATGCAATGTGGTGCGTGGGGCAAAGTCAATGGTAAACGCTCGCCAGTCGATGATCGGGTTCCATTTCTTAAGCCAAGGCATGCTGAGAATGATTTGTGGTCGAGAGAGACATACAATCATAAAAGTGATTTTGTCGGATAGGTGACCAGTGGAGAATGATATCTGCGCGGTCCATTGGATGGTTCCTTTGGTGTTAGGGGTCCCATCTACGTTGTAGGCGATGACAGGGTTGGGCATCTTGGAGAGTTTGAAAATTCCAAAGGGTAGAAGTCGAGGGTCAATGAAATTTCCGGTTGCTCCGGAATCAACTAAGGCGGTGGTGTCAACGGTTTGTTTGATCCCATGTAAGGAGACAGGAAGTCGTATGGTTCGATTGTTTCCTGGTGCTACTAGTACATGGTTCAAGTCTAGGGAAAAGAACGTCGAGGTAGCTTCCCTTCTTAAAAATCCCGTGCTTTCTGCACTCCGTGCGGTAAGGTTTCCAGCTCAGCTAGGTCTTCAGATGTTTCTTCATAGCACATCTTAAGGATGGAGATGATATCATTTTCACTTTTTCCCGAGGTCTTTAGCGAATTGACATATTCGTCGAGTTTCGAGTGGCAAGTGTCAGGGGGTGGGGTTGTGACTTCAGTGGTGTTTACTTTCTGATTGCTAGGGCGTCAGCTAGAAGTGGCAAAGGTGGTACAATTGTTGGCATTATGCCCTTTCTTTCGGCAGTGAAGACAAAGTCCTTCTTGGAAGCAGCAAGCTCGTTCCATGGGGGTTAACTTGAATATGGTGATGTTGTCCACGTCCATGGCGTTTGGATCTTTTTGGGGGCGAGGTGTAAAAGAGTTCTGGGGGCATCCTCCTCTGAGGGCTAAGATGCGCATTTTCTGGGTATGGAAGGTCTTTGCTCGATCAATCCATTCCTTGATTGTAAGGGGAATGGGTGTCATGGAGAGGATCATAGTAGTGATTCGTTGGTCAAGTCCGAGGGAAAATTGATCGATGAGGGTGATGTCGTCAGTGATTCCTGCCTTGCAGGCGAGGTTTTGGAAGTCAGTGATGTACTGCTGAAATCCGTCGTCGTGGGTCCCATCAGGTCATTTGAGGGACTTCTGGACTAGCTTAGATAAATCCAGTCGAGCGGTAGCTTTGGTGTTGAAGGGATAGAATGTGGTTTCAAAGTTTGCTGCGAACTTGTTGAAGGTTTTCTTGGTGTTGGGGACTGTGGTGTCGGCGAGTTTGTTGTACCACATCTCAGCGAAGTTGGCTCCTCGTCCTTCGCTCATCTTGTTCAGGGTAGTGGTAACCTTTCCTTCATCGGAGGAATAGAGGCTAGCATTCAATGAGAAGTATGCTTTCATAGCCTTAATCCATTGGGAAGCATCTGTGGATTTTCCAGAGAAGTCAGCGGAAAGGGCCGCTTTGAGCTCTGTGGCTTTCAATGACATCTTTGGGGTGTTGGGTGTCCCTGGCAGAGGTGCGGGGGTTACAGGTGCGATGGCTAAAGGTCTGGGGTTTGCTAGGGGAGCAACTATGGGTCTAGGGTTCACTGGGGTGTTTCCTCGTGGGGGTGAGTCGATTTCAATATCTGACTCCTCAGGGCTGAGGGAGAATAATCCCTTTCTGAAACTCGTGGTGACGATGGGTAGGTCCTTCACCTGGAGAGGTGGGACCAAGGATACTCTTGGTCTTTTGTTACGCAAAGCATATCAAAGGAGTACTCGATACTAAACAACAACCTTAGGTGATACTCACGTAGAGACCGACGTCTAAGGTGTTGTGTTTCACAAGTGACAAGGGTTGGTACTAAGGATATGCTAGCGATTGCTAGCCTTGAAGAGATCAAAGGTGGACTGGAGTTGAGACTTAATATACGCTTGTATTGTGTAGACCAAGAGTACCGTACATAAAGGAAACTACCTAGTATTTATAGGCAGAGAGAATGCGCACGGACCAGCGTGTTAAGTGCTAAAAAGGAAATGAAAAGAATAGAAGAGAATACAGTGGAATGATGATGATGTCATAGAAAGAACGATAGAGAACACGATGGAATGATGATGATGTCATAGAAAGAATGATAGAGAACATGATGGAAAAAGGGATCACGTGTCGTTGTGAGAGAAACGACAGAGAAGGTGATGGTCCTACTAGAGAAGTATGAGAAGAATGGCGTTAGAAGAAACTAGAAGTAAAAAGTGAACGCTAGAGACTAAGGTGTGTCTCCATGTTCGTACATAAGAGAAATAGGAAAACAAAAGGATACGTGGATGAAGGAGTAAAATTGTAACACTAGTGGATAACACAGTGTCCAACTTGGAGAAAACCTACGAGAAGATAAAGCAGGCCTTTGCAGTCTCCTTCTGCCCATACAACAATGCCGACAATGCTTGCATAAAGCTTGCCAGCCTCGAACAAAGAAACCTAGGAGGAAGCTTCGACAAATTTGTATCCCAATTCTCCCTACTGGCCATAAGGTCAGAAGTGTGAGACGAGAAAGCGCTTCTAGAATGGTTTTTACGAGGAGTCAATGACAAGATCGCTGAGCAACTTGCTCAATCAGATGTACTCACCAAGCTGAACATGACAATGGAAGATGTCTACACCAAAGCAGCCGCCATCAATGCTGGCTATGCAAAGATCAGAGCAATGAAGCGAGGACCAAGACTGGCATATGGAGGAGGAGGAGGAAGGCACAAAGATCTGAATGCAATGGACGTAGATTGGATCACGCTCTCCCCCACCGAACGAGCCAAGAGAATGAGAGAGCAGAGATGCTTTATCTGCAATGAGAAAGGGTGTTTCACAAGAAAACACCCTGGGTACAAACCAGTAAGAAGACCAGTGGCACAAACTAGGGTCGTCACCACATCTCCCATCCCACGACAACAGGACTCGCTGGACCAGTACCTCGCTGAGGTGTCCAGGAGTAGTAGCCGAGACACAGTTCTCAGAATGCTCAAGGCGGCCTTTGACACAGGGCTTGATAAGTGAGGGCTCCTACTGAAGGAGACACATGAAGATGTCGCAGAAGAATGGGAGGAGTCTGTGAACATCCTCTCATTAGACCAGAATCCCACAGCACCCATTAATCTATTTAGGCCCCCGAAGACGCATTTTTAAAGGGAGGGGGTGGACCAATGTCACTTCCCTCCTTCACAATAGCCCCTGTATTTATTTCCAGATCAAAGAGCAATTCTATTTGTATTCCTCTCTCGATCTGGAAGCAGGATGGCAAAATCATTGGAACAAATGCTCTCATCGACAACAGGGCAATCAGATGCTTTATATCAAGAAAAGCAGTACAAGATATGAGACTACCAGTGTATAAGCTTGATCAACCGATACGAGCCTGGAATGTGGATAGAACCCAGAACCAATCGGAGATCATCAAACAGAAAACCAACATTGTGTTGGACTACGGAGGAGTGCAAGAGTGGCAGGACCTCTTCATCCTCAACTGCGGCAAAAATGAAGTCATTTTAGGACTTCCATGGCTCAGGGCGGTTAACCCTGATATAGATTGGAAAGATGGGCGGGTAACAATTACACTGTCATCATACAGGTTCACACACAGGGATCCTCCAGGAACCTTGGAACAGCAATACCTACTAAGGTATCTAGAACACAACGAAGCAGAGTACATATGAGATGGACTCTACGAAAGCTTCCACCACTGGACACCTGAACAATGGGCAAAGTTCTTCAACGTGCATGGAGATGTGCTAGAGTTTGTTGTCAGAAGAGCAACTCTATCTATGGCAATCGCCCAACAAGCACAGAAGAAAGAAGTGGCCCTACCTCCGGCCTTCAAAAAATACAAGGA
This sequence comes from Boletus eberwhitei, assembly GCA_038090915.1. NCBI lineage: Eukaryota > Fungi > Basidiomycota > Agaricomycetes > Boletales > Boletaceae > Boletus > Boletus eberwhitei. Next base: position 5,816 of record JBBPNO010001025.1, read on the forward strand.
TGTCTTCACTGAGAAGACCATGACAAAATTACCACCATCAAGGCCCTATGACCATGCCATTGACCTGAAAGACACGTTTATGACAAAGTGAGCCCAGGCCTATCCATTGAACTCCGAAGAACAAAAAGCCTGCCAAGAATTCATTGACGAACATCTCAAAACCGGGAAGATATCCCCATCAAAATCTCTCCAAGCAGCTCCCTTTTTCTTTGTCCAGAAGAAAGATGGGAAGTTGAGACCCTGTCAAGACTATCGGTACCTAAATGAGCACACGATCAAAAATGCATACCTCCTCCCTCTCATCTCCGATCTCATCGATAAACTGAAGGGATCCTCCATTTTCACAAAGTTTGACATCAGGTGGGGATATAACAATGTGCTTATAAAACCAGAAGACCAATGGAAGGCAGCATTTCTCACCCCATTCAGGCTCTATGAACCGAATGTCATGTTCTTCAGAATGTGCAACTCACCGGCAACCTTTCAAGCATTCATGGATGATCTCTTTGGAGACTATATCACAGAAGGATGGTTGGTAATTTATATGGACGACCTGCTGATCCACTCCTCGGATCAAGCAACCCATGACGAAAGGACCCGGAAGATCCTAGAATGCTTCTGCCAGCATGAAATGTACCTCAAGCTCAAGAAGTGTACCTTCTCTACCGAGGAGGTTGAATACTTAGGAATAATTGTTGGAAAGAACAGGATCCAGATGGACCCAGTAAAGCTGAAGGCCATCCGAGAATGGCACCACCCAGGAAACGTGAAGGACATACGGTCCTTTTTAGGCTTTTGCAACTTCTACCGGAAGTTTATCCCTTCCTTCTTGAACATTGCATGACCCCTGCTCAACCTCACCAAGCAGAAGACTGTATGGCACTGGGATGAACTGCAGGAAAAAGCATTCCGAAGTCTACAGAATGCCTTCACATAAAAACCTGTCCTGGCCTTCCCCAATACCAACAAACCATTTACACTTATGACTGACACCTCCTTAACTGCCTCCAGAGTAGTACTCATGCAGACCAACAATAATAGAGATATGCAACCTTGTGGCAATCTCTCTCAGACCTTCTCTCTGGCAGAGAAAAACTATGACATATATGACAGGGAACTATTGGCTGTCATATGGGGGTTAGAGAAATGGCGACAATATCTCCTTGGGTCGCCCCATCCTGTGACTGTACTGACAGATTACAAAAACCTCACCTACTTCAAAGAACCTTGAAAGCTGTCACGACGACAGGCCAGATGGCTCCTATTCCTACAGGACTTTGACGTCACATATCAAGTGCTACCTGGAAATAAGATGGCACCTGCCGATGCTCTTTCTTGACAGGATAAGGTCAACACCTCTAACAATAATGAAGATGTGCAAATCCTACCAAACAATGCCTTCGACCATTAAGTACGCCACATCGACATGGCACTAGCAAAAAAAATCGGAGACTCATCTGCAACAGACCTCCTAGACCTCTTTGCTCTCCAAAGCATTGAAAAGGACCAACCACTCTTTGCCTCCTCTAATATGACCAACTGGACCTTCAATGATGGACTTTTATATTTTAAGGGACAATTGTATATTCCCAGACCTGCTTGGCAAGCCATAGTGCTTGCTGCCCATAATTCTGCCAAAGGAGAACATGGTGGCCACTTATGCACCGTCACCCTCCTCTCTAAAGACTACTGGTGGCCTGGATTATCTACCTTCATCCACAAATTTGTTGCTGGCTGCACCACATGCCAAGCCAACAAAGTCCAAACCCATCCAATGGTCCCCCCGGTAACTCCTCTTGCCTTTCACAGCACACGCCCATTCCAGAACCTTTCTGTGAACCTCATCACCAACCTTCCCCCTGTGGAAGGCTTTGATTCTGTCATGGTCATGGTTGACCATGGACTTAGTAAGGGGGTAATTCTCGCCCCTTGCTCGAAAACGATAGATGCAGCCAGAATAGCCCATCTTTTTTTCAATCATGTCTTCAAACACTTCGGATTATATGATAAACTGGTCTCGGATTGCGGCCCGCAATCCACATCTGCATTCATCTGAGAGCTCACAAGACTCCTCCAGTATGACGTAGCACTATCCACCACCTACCATCCACAGACGGATGGAGAAACAGAATGCTACAACCAGGAACTGGAAACCTACCTACGGATCTTCTGTGATGGACAACCCCACCATTGGGTAAACCTACTACCTATGGCTGAATTCACACATAATTCCACCATGCATTCTGTCACAGGAAAATCCCCCTTTAGTCTTATGCTGGGATATGAACTGCGATCCTACCCCCCCCCTCGGAAAAACATTCCTGCCTGCACTGGATCAAAGGATAACCTCCCTCAACAAGGCACGAAAAGAAGCCAAGGCAGCTCACATGATCACCCAACAAAGAATGAAGGAGAGAATGTTCTCTTGTTTCAAACCATGGAAAATTGGAGAGAAAGTCTGGCTGGAAGCCAAGAACCTAAAACTACAGGTCCCCTCCAGAAAACTATCTCCCAAGAGAACTGGTCTCTTCAAAATCACCCAAGTAGTATCCTCTGTTGCCTACTGGCTGAAGTTACTGGCCCAATGGAAGATCCATGACATGTTCCACGCATCCCTACTTTTCCTGTATTGGGAAACCATGGAACATGGACCCAACTTTACATGCCCACTACCAGAACTAGTCGGAACAGAGGAAGAATACAAAGTGGACAGCATCATCAACCATTGGGGAACCTCAGGACGAAGGTGATACCTCATGCACTGGAAGGAATACACTGCCTCTGAGCGGACTTGGGAAGTGGAGTCAAACCTAAGCAATGCTAAGGCAGTGCTCCAGGAGTATAAAAGATGGCATCGACTCTGACAGAGTTCCAATGCCCCAGAATATCTCTTCACTCCTAATCACCATCTCCTGTGTTCAGACTGCCCTCACCCAAGCCCACCTACAAGTCTGCTATCCAGACCTCGATATCCCCACCAATGCCAATGAACACCAGTGCTTCTGTCGCATCAATGGTTGCCCCTATCACTATCAGTGGTAGATGTCATTTTCTTTCCTCACCTGACGACTTAGCAGGCTTCCCCCCACCTTCCGATGATTACTTTATGCATCCCTTCTCAAGAACGCCAAGGCCCTCAGAGCCTTGGAGCGAAACTCCTTCTTTAACTCCAACAACTCCCTCGTACAGCTTGTACACCTCTTCCGAGCTTATACCCGCATTCGATCCCTGGTCACCAGGACCTCCTGGAGCACGTCAGGTTCCCCTTTATAGGAACTCATCACTGGGAACACCCAGGACTCCCCACAGGTCACCACCCTCTCTGACATCACAGCCACCCTCCTCAAAATTCAGAAATATATTCTCAATCTTTTCTATATTGAAGGCTTTGACCTCTGTGTCGTCCTTCTTCCCAGACACCACTTCAAGCACGCCATCCAACCCATTCTCGGGACCATGTCCAAGGAACAAAGAAACGCCTTCCTTTCCTTGGACATATCCACCCCAGGATATCCCCGTTCCCACTGCAACACCTCAATGAGCCCCATTGAGAATCTCGACAAAAGTGGAAGCCCTAACTGAGCTCATCCAAACCCTCCAGAAAGAGCTTAACCGGCATCCACAGACTCCAACACCACTCTTGTCAATGGGACCACCACTCCTCCCCATTGACAATCCACCCCCGTATCTCCCCCAGTTATTTCCAGACCCACCAGATGCATCTGCAGACAATGCACCATGGTTTTCACCAATAGTCTGCCCATCCATGCCGCCCCCACCCATACTCCCTCTCCATTGGGACATACTACAATGAGGAGCCCTCCTCCTTCCTCTGTTCCCCTTGTGGGACCCATGTCCACCACTCTCCCAAACAACACTGATGCAGTGGATGGTAATACCCATTCACTGGACATCTCCTCTTTGTTATGCGACCTGCGTAACTGTTGACACATGACCGTGTAATCCTTCTTGATCTACAACTGGCACCTTCCCAGTTTCCCAATTGCATGGTCTGGAGGGCATCGACTCTGATATGCTGAGGGAAGGCTTTGTCGCTACTCCGCAGATGTAGCTCACTGTGCAGAAACCCGAATGTGGGCCGATACTTCTTGGGCAAACGGCGAGTCAACCATGCTCTAGAGGGAGGGAGCCCAACTAAGAGCAATGGTACAAAGTACCACACTTGCTATTACTGCAAATAGCAAGAGGAGTGAGGAGATGGCTTCCAGATCTGGACAAGATCAAAGTGAGGCAGAACTTTGATAGAAGGTTGACGTTACACAGTAAATTAGTGTATATCAAGATTGGAATTTACATGAAAGAAGCATCACTATATATAGTGCGAGAGGGCTTCAGGGTAGGCTAAGTATAAATACTAATCAGGATAGGCAAGAGGCGATGTCAGATCAGTTCGGGGGGAATTGGACTACAAGGCTATGCATGAGAGAGCATAGCCAAGGAGAAGCTGTCTGTATGAAATACAGTATGAATATGAAATAAGAGAAATAAAACATAGCCTAAGTACAGTGTCCACCACCTTGTGCAGCCTGATGGTGGTGTTGATGGTTGGGGCACAGAAGGCATCACCTTCAGTGTTGGAGGTCAGAGGGGCTTCATGGAAATAGTCCCCCACGTCGTAGAGGAGGTCATTCCATAGGAAAGTGGAGGGAATATTGGTGTGGATGGAAAAATAAGTGTCCCCCTGGTCAACCATAACAGTATTTAAACACATTTGACCTGCTCGAGGGTACCTTTGGACCACCCTAGATAGCTAAGTCCCTTCACAAGCTCTAGTGCTCAGGCATACATAAAAGAAAAGGATATCATGTGGTGATGGAAAGATAAAGATTGTCTTCTTAAGCCTAGAGTCCGGCTATATTCCTTTAACACTAGGGGCTGTGTGTAATGTTGATGAAGGTTTGTGTGAGGGAGTGATGAGCAGTCAAGTTCTAATGTTGCCAACTCAAATCCTAACAAAGGACACAGTCACACAAACACTA
>JBBPNO010001026.1:0-10782 GCA_038090915.1 Boletus eberwhitei
TGGAACGAGTTATATTAGGGCCAAGTTATGATCGTCCGTCCCGACATCGTTGTGCCATCCCGACGCCTTCAGAGAAGCACGGTCGTCCACTCGGACACCGCACATTTCGTGATGCCATCTTAAGACAAATAAGTAAACATACCGAGACCAACCATATGCATACGAAAAACACACAAAACTCAAAGATCATGATATGGCCGACCTTGCCATGCATTGTGGGCACTTCGTCTAGTACATCTCCGGGACCGAATCGCTTCCTTGGTGCCCAACCGATTCGGATGCGTCGTAAACGCCACTACCCTCCGATCAATGCACTCCCTCCGTCTGTCGAGGTTTTCTCACATCTGCCTGATCATATCGTCCGACCTGGTGTCGATCCCCGGAATCAGCGACTCTGACACCTGGATACCACCTTTGGCGAGAACTTTCAAGACAGGGCACCGGCGTGGTGGCCACGTGAATCTGGTTAGTGGAACATCCTTGGTAGACCTCGTTGACGAGCATGAACATGGTGTATATTTCGGAGGATCGATCGTATACTCATACAATTTGAACTTTGCGGCCCGATCCATCGCTCGGGAGTCGGAAATGCGATTTCACCCTTCCTTGGCTGCTCCACAGCGGGCGGACGTACTGTATCTGGTATGAACCATGATCGACGCGCTCATTTTGGTCACTCGAGGGACGAGGGGAAAGTACGGCGCTTCAAATATGCTTTGGAGGAAAGTATAAGAACCCGACGTGCACTCGATCAGACTGCCCCTCATACCACATCGCATCGATGGAATCCGCTTCCGAGAGCTCAGCACAACACTTGAGAGCGATCTCAAGCATTCCTGTCAGTTCCATGTGTGTGCTGAACCCGGAAATTGGACATTGGTCGTCCGGAGGCATTACTGGCGTTGGCCCGACGTATATAGCAACGAGCGGGAGCTGCCAGTGGTCCAGAAACGCCCACACAGATGAATATGAATGTAACGTGGTTCGAGACCGGATGGTGCATACCTTCGGCTCCCATCTTGCGGAGAAATTCTTCGGGAGTACGAGCGATCCCTGTTGAAGACCGTCCAGGAATGCACGCGGGTTTTGTGCACAGTATTGTCGCGGGTGAGTCCAATGCGGATTGTACGCTTGCAGCCGAGTTAGTACAACGAGGTCTGCCAATGTCCCGGGACAAGACTGCTTTCGAAAGGTTTGGCCGATGTTGACTGCTTGGCTGGTCGTCGCAACAAGGTCGCCTCTAGCTGGGATCCGAGTGGGAATAAGCGCCAAAGACACAACACAATTCAGAATGGAGAAAGGCGTTTGTAAGGCCACTTTGCGAACCGCGACTCAAACACCTCAACTTCATTCCTTCACTCTTCGAAGCCAACGGCTGCATACCATTAGTGATGTCGTCAACAAAGACTGGTGCGTAACAGTTCTGAGGAGTGATTGTGCAATGCTGAGTTTTCAGTAAGACCCGACAATTGTGCTTGACACGGGCAACTCTGAGGTGAGGGCGGTTACGTTCTACCCTGACGGAAAGCATGTTTTGGGCGGGGATAAGGGTGGGATTCGACGATGCGACTCGAAGATGGTCAACAGGTCGGAAAGCAAACGGGAATGAAGTTGACCGCCATCTCTGTATCGAAGGATCACAAGTGGGGTAGTGTGTGGTACTGGCAGGGGCGCAGACGTGTGGGATGCAAAGATGCAGAAAAAGATCATTCACGTGGAGGGCACAGACGTGGTGAATGCGGTCGATGTTTCCCCAGATTCGACCACGTTTGCAACAGGGACTGAAGAAGCATTGAACATCTGGCGTATAACGAGCGGGAAGAGAGTCGTTGGCCCGCTGAAGCATGACGTCGCTGCAACCAGGTTCTCGCCAATTGGCGAGCGCATTGCGACTGCCTGCAGTGGTCTCTCGATCCGCATTTTCGACAGTCGCAATGGGGACGAGCTCGGATCAGCACGACCGTCCGGGCTTCCATGCACCATTCTATGCCCGAGGTGTCACATGGTCCATTGCCATTTTATGCCCGACGTATGTGTTACAAATGTGACAGGGTGCTTCTGCAGCCCCATAATGATGCATCGGGCCTCATAATAGGCCTACACAAGTCGTATGCATTATGAGAATGGTTCGGAACTGTACGGTACTACTGCCCACATGCACGTCAGTAACAGCGATGAAACTGATGTCTCAGATATTCCAGTGACTTCATCCGACAAGTATAAAGGCTTGGCCGTTTAGTAGGTGAGTATTCCCCCACCGCTCTCGTGTAGATACATCTCGAGGACCTCCTTGAAGAGATGATACTCACCCTTGTGCTGGCAGCGTTGCTCTCCATCTCTGTTTCAGATGCCGCAATTCCGAGTGCCATGCTGCGCGGGAGACCTAGTATCCCAAAACTTCCCGTCCCCGAACGCACAGTCACGACCCTAAACGGAACAGTTTTACCCCCAATTACGACCGTATACTACTTTGATCAACTGATCGACCACAACAACCTCAGTCTTGGCACCTTCCAGCAACGATACTGGATGGACTGGGAATTCTATCAAGCTGGTATATCTCTCTCCTTCCCTCTCTTCGTTCCAAGTAGAAGCTTATCAATCACAATACATCTAGGCGGGCCTATCATATTGTTCACTCCAGGGGAGGTCGGTGCTGACGGTACCTCACAGAGCCTCATCTTTCGTGTGATCATCTAACACCTTGCAGGCTATCAATATTTCCTCACCAACGAAACCATCAATGGCATGATCGCTCAGCAACAAAATGGGGCCACCGTCCTCATCGAGCACCGTTTCTTCGGGTACTCCAATCCATACGACAACTTGACCTCGCAGAGTCTCGAGCTCCTGACAATCCAACAAGCCATCGACGACCTCGTCTACTTTGCTCAGACTGCTAACCTGCCCATGCCTGGCGGTGATAACGTCAAGCCTGACATTACCCCATGGGTCTTGATCGGCGGAAGCTATTCTGGTGAGTAGTACGTGCTGTGACGAAGGAAACGCTGATGCGGAGCACTCATAGGTGCTTTGACGAGTTGGACGATGGTAAAGTAAGTTGATTCCACGACGGATCCAAAATTACATGCATTGATGGATGCGTCATGAATAGTCAGCCGGGCGTCTTCCACGCGGGCTATGCATCATCAGCTGTCGTGGAAGCAATAACGTACGTATCCAAATCCTGTGTTGCCTTGTCCCACTTCTGATTCTCATGCGTAGCGACTACTACGGCTACTTCACGCCTATCCTTGAATATATGCCCCAGAACTGTTCTTCTGACATTCAAGCTGTCATTGCGTATCTCGACCAGATCTACGCCGAAAACAACACGGCTGCTATCCAGAGTCTGCAGGATTCTTTTGGACTTGGCAATCTCTCGCATGTCGATGACTTTGCTGCTGCCCGTAGGTCCATGGTCTACCTCCTCGGGACGAAGTTAATACTGACGAAACGTAAATTGAGTGCGACTTAACGTGTTTGATTGGCAGTCCTTGCAGCCTGATGCCGGCCCTGGTGCCATGTTCTTCGAGTTTTGCGATGCACTAGAAGTGAAGGACGGGGTTATTGCACCCACGACTGGGTGGGGTCTCGATAACGCCATCTCCTCATGGGGATCGTTCTGGAACAGCACCTATTACGCACATGGTCAGTCGTCGCGAGGAACGATTTGAAACTGACCGACTCTGACATGTTTGTTTAGAGTGCAATACCACTGATGCGGAGTAAGTTTCCCCCAAATTAGACTAGCCGACACATGGCATCCGGAGCGCTGATTTGGGGAACATTACTGTGTGTAGGACCTGCCTTGGGACGTACAACGCCAGTCAATCGCTTTGGACAAACGTCACTGTGGACAATGCCTACCGCTCGTACTTCTGGATGCGCTGTAACCAGGTTGGGTTTTGGGAAGTCAGTCCCCCCGAGGGTCAACCCGCTATCGTGAGCCGGATCCTGCAGCCCATATACGATGAGGTGCGTTCCCTTGTGTGGGAGAGGTACACCCGTGTTTCTAAATCGATCGTATCGTGGTCCATCAGAGGCAATGCGTCAACATGTTCCCGGAAAAGTTCTCGTCGCCACCATCCCCGTCCGTTGCCGAGGTGAATGCCTTGTACCAGGGCTGGAACGTCAACGTGTCTAGACTTTTCTTTGCCAACGGTCTTCGTATGTAGTCTTTCCTTTTGTGTGCCCTCTTTTGGATCGTCGCTCACGGGGTGTGTTTACCCTACAGGCGACCCTTGGCGGGAGTCTACCGTTTCAGCGGACGGTCTCAACAAGACCAACACGACCACACAGCCTATCTACGTGAGTGATGGGTTCCACACTTCGGATCTGATCGGCGACTATGGTATCATCGACGAGACGATCCGCGCCGTTCAGACGGCAGGCCTCGAGTACATGAAACTGTGGCTCGCATGATATTTCGGGTACCACGAAGGAATCATTATACATGCATTGTATCGGTGTCTGTGCGCGTAGATGAACTATACATCTAGACGTTGTTCTAGGAGTTGCCCGGGACAAGACTACCTGTGGAAGGTTTGGCCGATGTTGGCTGCTTGGCTGGTCGTCGCAACAAGGTCACCTCTAGCCGGGATCCGAGTGGGAATAAGCGCCAAAGACACGAAGCACGTACGACACAATTGAGAATATGAGAAAGGTGTTTGTAACTTGTAAGGCCACTTTGCAAACCGCGACTCAAACACCTCAACTTCATTCCTTCACTCTTCGAAGCCAACGACTGCGTACCATTAGTGATGTCGTCAACAAAGACTGATGCGTAACAGTTCTGAGGAGTGATTGTGCAATGCTGAGTTTTCAGGTGAGGGCGGTTGCGTTCTACCCTGACGGAAAGCACGTTTTGGGCGGGGATAAGGGTGGGATTCGACGATAGCGACTCGAAGATGGTCAACAGGTCGGAAAACAAACGGGAATGAAGTTGACCGCCATTTCTGTATCGAAGGATCACAAGTGGGTAGTGTGTGGTACTGGCAGGGGTGCAGACGTGTGGGATGCAAAGATGCAGAAAAAGATCATTCACGTGGAGGGCACAGACGTGGTGAATGCGGTCGATGTTTCCCCAGATTCGACCACGTTTGCAACAGGGACTGAAGAAGTATTGAACATCTGGCGTTAACGAGCGGGAAGAGAGTCGTTGGCCCGCTGAAGCACGACTTGTACATCACTGCAATCAGGTTCTCCCCGAATGGCGAGCGCATTGTCACTTCCAGCTATGGTGGCCCAATTCGCGTTTTCGACGGTCGCAGTGGTGACGAGCTCATTACCATTGGAACTGTCACACCCTCAATGGTGCCAAGCACCCCACTCGCATGGTCTAACAATGGCCAGCAAATTCTTGCCGTGTCAAAGGACAGCAAGATCAAGTTGTTTGACGTATCCACGGGGTCGCAGCTCGCCGAATCGCAAACTCTCAATGATGGCGACGACGTAGACTCTATCGCTCTAGCTGCCAATGGAAAATTCATTGCTACCTTTGCAAGCAAGACCATCTTGTTCCTAGACACATCAACTCTCTCTTGGATTGACCCTGTCATCGAGGACGGCCAACATATATGGGCAATTGCCATCTCCCCAGATAATGGCTATCTGATGACTGGACGAGGTGACGGGAAAATCACCATCCGTGACCTCGGCAGCATTCTCCCCGACTCATACGGTCCTTTCCATGTAAGTCTTTGTCCATTCACAATGTTGGCATGTGACGCATGTCAGACAAAGCCTCGTTCCATCTTCCACGTTGACACACTACACTAGGCATCTCATCGCGACGAAATACAACCAGACGAGCAACCTCCAACTTCAAGCGACCGTGACAATCAACCATTTAACTACTCCCCGGTACGAGTGTGCCATTCTGTCACTAAAAGGACCGCGCTAACTCATACACCAGGAAGAACCTGGGAAAACCATCCCAGTCAAGTCCGAGACACACGGCGAAGACCGCGATGACGATCTCGAGGTATTCGTTCGGTTTTATTCCACCTCGAAGCGAGTTCTCATGATCGCACAGGTCGAAGTGTCATCCAGCGCGCCCGCACCTGAATTCGATTTCGACGAGGTTTGGTGATTACTACATCATCCTCTCCCCTCTGTTGACACTACTGCAGCCACCATCTCCCGGATCATCTGTTCACTGTGAGGACGAGGTACCGCCTGTTGACGCATCCCAAGGCATACCGCAGTTGTCGGACGCCCCTCCATTTGCACGTGCAGAGGAACGTGTCGATGCTGTCGAGTCGTCTCGGGGTATTACAAAGCTTAAACACTGGGTACAGATGAGGGCCATGAAGAGGAAGAAGGACCCCACTTTGCATGAGTCCGATCGAGATGCCAGAAAATCACGCCGGATCACCGATGATCGATCTCCTCCCCAATCGCCAGCGAGAGTAGACGCCACAAACGAGGGTCCTTCGCGGATGGCTGCAGGTCAACGTGTACAAGTGTGTACTCTTCTTTGACCGACGATTGGATGCGGCGTGCTTGATATATCATCATAGCGAGCGGTCGCGAAACCCGTTGTAAAGACAGACGTTCGTCGTTCCTTGAGTTTGTATGCAGGGACTCATTAGACATTGCAGCCTAATTCGCCCGCCAAGGACGCTCGCCCTAAGCACCAGAGCAAAAAAGCTGCGCGCAGTGGACGAGGCTCTGCAAATCCCAAGGACGGAGGTGCAGTGTGTCTTTTTCTCGTTCTTATGTGCCATGTCATGATAACTTATTCGCTGTTAGGCGCAGCAAGCAAACGACGAATCTCGACCCTCTGGCGGGGAAATTCATCTTACGGTGCGCACATTTTCCTTACGCTTATGCCGTCAGATTCATAGTGGATCACAGCGAGAATCAGGCGGGGCTACCCTTAAGGGTAACCTCAGGTTTTCGATCTCGTTTCCCGGATGGATGTGTTGTGGGTCAGGTACCGGAGATTCCGGGACACACTCATCCGCATGATTCAATATGTATAGTCTCGTGCCCTGGAGGACTTGTCGGTGGAGAGAAACCCTATTCTTGATTGATTTGACATCGACAACATAGTCATATGCGCGACTCCAAGCCACATGGTAGTTGTCGAAGACACCATAGAACAAGATATTTCCAGCACCAAGTTATGATTGTCCGTCCCGATATCGATGTCTCTGAGACGTGCCATCCCGCCGCCTTCAGGGAAGCATGGTGGCATCCAGCGCGAACCCAACGCGATACGCCTTGTCCACTCGGACACACACAGATGTCATCTTTACACCAAACGCTAAACATACCCAGACTGACCATACGCATACGGAGGCGTCTGTAGGGGAGTGATCGGATGCCGATGAGAGGCGATACGACAACATTGATAATGAAGGAGACAGAGAAATAGGGCGGAGGGCGGGGTCCGCTTGATTGGACGACTGGCGTTGATGTAGGGCAATGATGATGGCAAAGATATCTGCAAGGGGGAAAATGTGCCCAAGTCTGTGTGGGACAACATGAGTGGGTAAGCGTGACGATTGAGGTTAGGAAACCTGCGAGGTGGGTACTGATGAATCATGATAGTCACCATAAGATACAAGTTGCATGAGACCCGTGATGGCGACGACGACCCGAAATCGCTATAGATGACGACACATTGCGAGACCTTATACATACCCCGTCATCATAACTAATGTGTCAGCTCGTCTCTGGAAATCCGCCACCGACCGAGAGCCATACCAGAAACAAGTTGGCGAGCCAGTTTATAAGGACATAGGATACATTTCCGATCTCGTCCACTGATCGAAAACGTCCGTTTCTCATATACACTCGGACCTCCGGTCCACGATAATTGTTAGACGGTAATCGCGTGAACTGGGAGTTGGACCAAAGGAAGAGAAATCCGAACACGAAGTGGATGCATGCAAACAGAGGGAGAAGCAGTTTCGTATACAACTCGAATCCTTGCGTTTGAGTCGACACCGGAGGGCGTGAAAGCAGAGCCAGAAAAGGCACGATTCCACAGCCCATGTTGGTGACGAGTGCGTCAGCAAGCCATGTTTGTCCTGCGGAGAGCCGAGCTGGAGACTCGGATGTCGGACATGTGTGAGGACTAGGATAATTCATCCCTGGTAGAAGATGTCAGGATCAAGGCGGAGATAATTTACGAGGAAATGCAAAGAGAACTGGGAGAACTGGCGAGAAAGTGGAATGTACAAGTCGTATACATGAAGAAAATCTCACCACGTTCAAGCTATAATGACTGCCTCAGTCGAATTTCCACCATGCTTACCCATTTATGGTTTCGTTTCGGTGGAGAATCTGTTTGAAAGATGCCGTCTATGCCAAAACAACAACCTGGTGTGGGAGGATCAAGAGTCGGACGAGAAAGATTGAAAGGTTGGACAATGGGCGCTTCCAAGCCCTGCAACTTTGAAAATTGACGTTAAGTCCTCCGATCATTCAATAGTGGGCTGAATTGGCGAGCCAAACCCAGCTGCTCCCGCCGCCAACACCATGTAGCTGTGACAGATCCGATGACCTGACGACCTTCATGCAGAATCCGACGTAACTCGAAGAATGACAGTCTATAAAGTCGGACAACAAGGACGATCCGCCTCGCTTCGATTGTCTTGGGCATCATCATATCAACACTCGGATCGATGGTGTACTCATACCAAACTGAACTTTTGAGGCCCAATCCATCGCTCCATTCGAGCCCCGATGAACGCGTAGGTACGTCTGCGACGGCCAGCTGTGCGACGCATATAGCAGCGAGCCCAAGCTGGTCCAGAAACGCCCACACAGATGGATGTAACGTGGTTCGAGATTGGGTGCATACCTTCGTCTCCCATCTTCAAGTTGCTGAGGAATTTGGGAGTACGAGCCACGCATGCTTTGTGCGCGTTATATCGCAAGTGGGTCTAATGCGCATTGTACGCTCGTCATGAGCCGATTCCTGCGGCCGAGGCGCAAGGAGCCTGCCAAGTCCCGGGGTAAGTCAACGAAGGAAGGTTTGGCCGATATTGACTGTGTGGCTGGTCGTCGCAACGAGATCATCTAACTGGGATCCGAGCAAGAATAAGCGCCTAAGACACAATGTAGCTGGGACCCAATTAAGAACAAAGGAACGTCCTTGTGAGGCCACTTTGCGCACCAAACTGAAAAAAACACACCTCGTTCTTTCACTCTTCGAAGCCAACGACTGTTTATCATCAGAGAGGATGTCGTTGATTAATACCGGTGTGTAACAGTTCTGAGGAATGATTGTGAATGCTGACAATAAGTTGGTAAGAACCAACAATAGTACTTGACACCGGTGGCTCTGACTCTGTGGTGGTGGCAGTCGCATTCCACCCTGACGGAATTCATCTTTTGGGCGGGGGTTTGGGTGGGGTTCGACGATGGCGACTGGAAGACGGTCAAGAGGTCGGAGGGATGGCAATGAAGCTGAGGGCCATTTCTGCGTCAATGGATCACCAGCGGATGGTGTGTGGGACTGAGAAGGGTGCAAGCGTGTGGGATGTAGAGATGCGGGAAAAGGTCTTTGAGGTGGAGGGCACAAACACGGTGAAGACAGTCGACGTCTCCTCAGATTCGACCACGTTTGCAACCGGGACTGACGAAGCAGTGAGTGTCTGGCGCATAGTGAGCGGGGAGAGACTTGTTGGCCCGCTGAAGCACGACTCCCATGCCACTGCGGTCAAATTCTCACCGAACGGCGAGCGCTTTGCCACTGCCAGCAATGGTCACTTGATCCGCGTTTTTGACAGTCGTAGTGGTGACGAGCTCATCACCATTGACACTAAAATAACCTCAAGCTGGCCAGGCACTCCGCTTGCATGGTCCAACATTGGCCAACAAATTTTTGCGGCATCAGGGGACAAGATCAAGTTGTTTGACGTATTGACTGGGTCGCAGCTCGCTGAATCGCAGGCTCTCGATGGCAGCAACGTCTACTCTATTGCTCTAGCTGCCAATGGGAAATTCATTGCTACCTTTACAAACAGAGTCATCTCGTTCCTGGACACATTGACTCTTTCTCTCATTGCCACTGTCATTGAGGACAGCACAAGGATATATGCAATCGCCATCTCCCCAAATAGTGGTTATCTAGCGACTGGACGAGGTGACGGGAAAATCAGCATCCGTGATCTCAGTGGCATTCTCCCGGAGATGTATGGTCCATTCCATGTAAGCATTTATCTGTTCACAATCTGTTCACAATATTAGCATCTCGGACAAGCCTCATTCCGTCTCCCACGTTGACGCACTACGTTAGACATCTAATGGCGAGGAAAGACAACCAGACGAGCAACCTGCAACCTCAGGCCGCCGTGACAATAACCCACCTGACTCCTCCTTGGTATGAGTTTGCCACTCTGTCACCAAAAGGACCATGTTAATTCGTTGTAAACCAGAAAGAACAAGGGAAAACCAGCCCGGTCGAGTCCGAGACACGCGGAGAAGACCGCACTGATGATCTCCTCGAGGTATCCGTTCATTCTTTTCCTCAAAACGAGGTCTGACAGTTGCACAGGTCGAAGTGTCATCCAGCCCGCCCGCCCCTGGATTCGATTTCGATGAGGTTCGGTGATTACTACATTATCCTCTCCCTGCTGTGTTGACATTGGTGTAGCCACCATCTCCAGGATCGTCTGCCCATCACGATGACGAGATACCGCCAGTTGACGCCTCCAATGCCGTAGCGCAGTTATCAGACGCGATACCAGTGATCTACCCTCCACTGGCACGTACAGAGGAACATCTCGACACTGTCGAGTCGTCTCAGGGCATGACAAAGTT
>JBBPNO010001027.1:0-10776 GCA_038090915.1 Boletus eberwhitei
TACCTGCAATGTGTCACAGACCTTGCTGCTCCCTTCAGCCTTCTGTGTGACTGTTCTTGTGTGAGGTTCTTTCATGGTCGCCGCTTTTTCTGTCACTCTTGGTATATGGATGGTTGGCAGTATTGTCTGTGACTGAAATGGTGTTCATAAACAGATGGATATAGATCATATGTCACTTACCGAAAACGCTCCAGCCACCTGTGCTGAATCGTCCTTTTGAGGGACGACTTGCGGGTCCTGTGATACATGTATCTCAGTCAGAAAACTAAACGAGAAGTAAAATTAAATGCACCTTTACAGCAGCTTCACTGGTATCACTGACTGAGATCCCCAGGAGTCTCACCATTGTTTGATATATGATAGTGGTGATGTCATCCGACTGTTCAGGACTGAGGCTTGTCTTCGTTATGGCAGAAGCGATGTTGTGAGCATCTACACTATCGACAAGCTGTATACCTTGGGTTGCGCATGGTGCAACATACAACTCGTTGCCATCGATAACAAGCCATATAGTTATTGTGGACACCCACTATACCCACCTATTGGTTCCTATGATCCAGATCTTGCCGGGTCCCAGATAAATGTCGCCGGAGTGGCATTCCAAATATGGAATCGGTGATACTTCTGAATAGCCATGGAATATCTTGAGCATGACAGGAAATGATCCAGTGGGAATATGTGGCTGAAGGACTGCATTGGTGTTGGTGCATTTGGCCATTTCCATTTCTATTTCTAATATGTGTGGTGATAATGATGGTGATGGTGATGGTGTGAGGTCATCCATGGTGCCACCATTATGGGTATCTTGTACCCTGTAAACCAAACAATGCCACACAATGGTATAATGAGTAAATATGGATAATAAGATATGAGGTAACTTTCAATGATGCATAGCCTGTGTATTTTACCATGAATGTATGCATATTAGATGCGCAACATACACCAGCGACCAATATCATCTTGGTATGTGCCATCAAAAGATACAAAACATATGTTCAGCTGCCCAATTGAGATCGATCGTCATTTCATGATTGATTACATTTAATGTTGGTATATAGTACAGGCAATATCTATATCTATCATGTATATCATGTAGCTGTTGTTCAATGTTTCTATTTTATATTATATAGGTGGATGGATTTCCATTTCTGGCTATTGGATGGTTTGTTGCCCATGCCCATAAATATGACTGCAACCATTTACCATCCAACCTTTACCACCACCCACCAACATTTTACCTTTAGTACAACAATGTCCACTATTCTCCACTACCCTGACCATGTCCCACAGAAGGTCAAGCTTCAACACCTGCTTCGGACATATCGGGAGATCCACACATACGACTCTTCGACATTGATCGATGTGAGAATGGGCACAAGAATTACACTGATGCTCCCAGGTTACTACCTCAGTCACATCTGATGGTTCATATGGAGGGAGGATGCACTCTGTGTGATCCTCGAGTTAGCACACCTGCTTGATATCCCAGAGGAGGTGGGGGACAACCTCAAGATGGTCCTGCTGTATATGGATGAAGTCTTCAATTGTATGATATACAAGCACAAGTTAGCCAAAGATGACCCCTCCTTTTGAAGCACGGTCTTTGACAGCTATTTGCTCATTGTGTACTGGGTCTGATGACACAAACCATTGAATGTATGACAGTATCGGCATTCCAATGTCAGAAACTTGGATTGCTGTGACCTTGAAGAATGTGGTAAGTGAGATACCATCTACCTTGGCTTGCCAGTCTTTGGATTAGCTTGTCATCCAACCACTCACTCTTGAACCCTTACAATAGTAGGATCTCATATAGTTTGCATCTAGTTCGTCACTGAACCCTTGTCACCACTTAGTGCGAATCAAACATAAAGAGACTTCTTTCATCCTCTTTTATTTTGACGAAGACATAGAGACTAAATCAAAGAGCGCAAAGAGTTTAGCGCATACATCTAGTACCCAGTACACTAGTAGAACCTGGACCCCATCTTGTCAGCCATCTAGTCAGCTATCATCGTAACATATATGCAGCCCAGCCCCTCACTTCTCCCCCTATGGGCGAAGTGAGTCAGTCTATCACCCAGCATCACCAATCAGGTCGCCTACTCCTCTTGAGATACCAGTTGACTGGAGGCCAGTCATCAAGAATCCTGGACCATCTCCTGATGCCACCCTCTACTGCAAAACCGGAAGTAACATCACACTTGTTGACCCTATCGATTTCGCTTTATGTCAAATCTTCATACCATCAGATGTCTCATGTATTATTAGAGAGGGAATACAACTGGGCATACAGCAGCGACAGCAACAGGAGTGCATTGCAGAGATTAGAAAACAGGTTCATGAGGCCCATAGATGTATTGAGGCAAGACTATTACTTCAGGAGAGAAATCAGGATTAAGGAAGGCCTGATCATATCCTTCATCACATTCCACTTCAGTGGCACAAAGGCCTACATCCTCCTTTATATCTACCTTCTCTTCCTACTCTTCGACTGAAGGCAAAACTTGCCTTACCTACACACTACCATATGGATTACACATGCCACTAGCAGGCTTATCCCCACAGTATGCAGAGTAGCCAGGTTTCATCCTCATCCTATTCCTATTCCCAATAGACCTCCTGCTCCTCCTCCTTACATTGAATCAGAGACAGATTTAGAAATCAATTCGGGAACAGTTATCCAATAAATGTGGATCACATAAATCAACACCAGAGGTTGACAACTGATCAAAAGAAGGGTTTCCAATCTCACGTCACCAATCTTGCTAAATGCAAATCGGGTAAACTCTATCACCCTGATTCTTCCTATCACTCAATCTTGAAAACAGCTCTTTGTTTGAAATGACAAAATACTTGTACCATTCATAAACTTTTATAAACCAATTCCTCATTGCATTCTTGTATATTTACAGCACCTTGCTTGCTGTTCTTGTTTATTGTATTTGGAAGTCAGTGTCAAAAAACCATCCCCTAGCAATTGACATCTCTCACAATCAGAAGTACTACTCCATTACCATCAGTGATCCAACAATCACCTGGAACATTGACAAAAAGAAAAAGGCTCCAAAGAACGAAGAAGATCCCTAGGCAGACCTAAACCATAAAAACAGTTGGAACACTCAACCCCTTGAAATCAAGCAACCTAATCAAAACACCCCTGAGTGGATTGACTGGATCTTCACTCACATGTCACTGCAACAACTCCAACAAATTGCTAGTCGATTTTTCTACTCTCACTTGCAATCTGCCTTTGCTAGAGAACAAGGACAGGAATACCAAACTGGTCCTAGTGCCTCTATTGAAGCTAATGCTTCCAACAAAGCAACTGCTGCTGCATCACTGCCACCAGCAGATACTTGGGAAATTGATTCCACAACTGAAATTCCCAGACTAGATCTTTAATAGATCAATCTAGTATTAGTCCCTTGTCCCTTGATTTCATCTTGCTTGATTGTAATCTAATCTAGTAAGGACTTTCTTTTATCATGTCGTCTTTTAACCTGTGCAACTTCAACTTGAATTAGTTCCTGCAAGATCTTTATGCTTGCCATGATTATGATGTGCAGATGGCATTGGTAGCCACTCAGTTTGGCTTACTAGTCAACCATGCCATGAACCTAGAAAATGACTTGGCATACGCACAGGCACAAATCACAGCCACACCAAGGACAACATCATCCAAAGCATCGAAGAAAGTAGAGATCTTTTCTGATCCTGGTGAGTTCAAAGGAGAGATCAATAAGTTCAAGGATTGGTGGTTGAAAATGAAAACCTATATTGCTATCAACCTGGAAACCATTCCACCTAGATCCTATAAGGCAGTTGTCACTGTCTTATCTCACATGACAGGACAATGTGCAGGAAACTTTGCTATCCCATGATTGGAAGAAGGACCAGCATATACATAGGGAGAACTTGTTGACGAAATCCAAAAACAGTTCCATTCCATTGCTAAACCAGATTGGGCTCTAGAGAAACTCTGGAAACTCAAACAAGGAAACATGTGTACATGCAACTGGATAGATCAGTTTTGGAAGCTTTACAAGGAAGCTGACATCGGCAATACTCACGGTGTAAACATCCTTGAACAAAATGTTAACCCTGAGATCAGAGGCCAAGTGATCAAAGCAGGTAAACACAACCATACAGATGTGGGTGCATACCTTGCTGTGGTCAAACAGACAGGAGAACTCATCAAGACTATGAGCTTCCTCCATAAGAAAGGAACAGGATTTCCTTCAGGAAATACCTCATACCAGTCCAAACCATCTCACGACCTCAATGCAATGGATGTGGACAATATCCACACTTCATGGTCTGATGAAGAAGATCAGGAACATGAGATAGACACATTCAGAAAGAAATCAAAGAAGAGGTTTACTGGATGTTTCAATTGTGGTAGAACAGGACATATGGGTAAAGATTGTAAGAAACCCTCCACCAAGTGTCATGAATGCAATTGGTCACGAGGAGACCACAAGAAGAATTGCTCTAAACTCAGAAAGATCCGAACTCTCGACGAAGAACCCGCTAATGGAAAGGGAAAAGCCAGAGCAACTTGAACAATCTGGGTGTCCAAGTTGCTGATAATGAATCTATATCTTGTCATTCATCTAGCCTCAGTTATCATAGCCAAGTGGGGTCTTCAATTGATTTGAAGCTCGGCCAGGGCTTCAAACTGGTGCTTAATTCTGCTTATCACTGTTCTTCAATCCCAGATAATGCTCATATTCACACGTTGAATAATCATGATATAATTCTATCAGTGGAGATTGCTCCTACTCGATATCAAAATGCTTTCATGAAAACCAAAGCTCTCTTAGACAGTGGAGCTAATGCTATCTATATTGATAAGTCCTATGTGCAGAAGATTAAACTCCCTCTTCTAGTGCTAGAAAATCCGATACCAGTGTATAACATTGATGGAACATATAATACTGCCGGATCAATCACACATTGTGCCAGGATCATTATACAGTTTCAGAATCATTGTGAACAAGTCACAGCAGAAGTAACCAATCTAGGAAAGAATCAGATAATTCTAGAATACACATGGCTTAGTAAACACAACCCTGAGATTAATTGGACTTCTGGAAAAATCAAAATGACTCGATGCTTCTGGACATGTCAAACCTTAAAAGGAAAACCCCCTTTTGCATGCCAGCTTGAAGCTGATGAATGCAAATCTCTAGCTCACATCTTCGCTATGAAACAAGATGAACCTAGTCAGAAGAAAGATCCAAAACCGGAGGATCTTATTCCAAAACAGTATCATAAACATCTGAAAGTTTTCTCGAAGAAAGCATCTGAATGAATGCCTA
Organism: Boletus eberwhitei; assembly: GCA_038090915.1. Taxonomy (NCBI): domain Eukaryota; kingdom Fungi; phylum Basidiomycota; class Agaricomycetes; order Boletales; family Boletaceae; genus Boletus; species Boletus eberwhitei. Next base: position 5,325 of record JBBPNO010001027.1, read on the forward strand.
TATGAAAACCTTGGGATCATGTCATAGATCTCAAAGATACATTCAAACCAAAGAAAGAAGTGTCTGATTTTATTGATGACCAACTAGCCAAAGGTTACATCAGACCTTCCAAATCAGAACAGACATTACCCATATTTTTCATATCAAAAAAAGATGGACGAAAATGAATGGTACAGGATTACCATTACCTGAACAAACACACAATCAAGAACAATTATCCACTTCCCTTGATCTCACAGCTTGTAGACAAGCTTAAAGAATCAAAATGGTTTACAAAGATAGATCTTCGCTGGGGATATAACAATGTTCACATCAAAGGAGACGAATAGAAAGCTGCTTTCATTTGTCATTGAGGATCCTTTGAACCCCTAGTAATGTATTTTTGTTTGTGCAACTCACCCACCATATTCCAAACCATGATGAACAAAATATTCTCAGACATGCCTAACATCATGGTCATATATATTGATGACCTCATGATCTTTACAAAGACTAATGATTTGAAAGAACACGAAAGAATCATAAAGAAAGTATTGCAGCATCTCGAAGATCACAACCTATTTGCAAAATCAGAGAAGTGCACCTTCAGTGTCCAAAAAGTGGAATTCCTTGACATGATAGTATCTCGTGACGGAATCAAGATGGACGACAGTAAAGTCAAAGCCATTAAGGAATGGCTGATTTCAAAGAATGTTAGAGGTGTATGCAGTTTTCTCGGTCTAGCAAATTTCTATCGAAGATTCATTGAAGGATATGTGCAAGTTGCACAACCCTTAAATAATCTAATCAAGAAAGACGTTACCTTTGCATGGACAGAATCCCAATAGACAGCATTTGACACACTCAAACATAGGTTCACTACTGCCCCTATTCTTGCCTATCCTGATAATGACAAAGTATTCCAACTAGAAACAGATGCTTCTGATTATGCAACCAGAGCAGTACTCTCTATAGAACAAAATGACAAATGGCACCCCATCACATTTTCCTCACACTCCATAACCCCTGAAGAATGGAACTATCTCATAGTGGATAAGGAAATGCTTAGTGTCATTAGATCACTCGAACAATGACATCATTACCTAGAAGAAGCACACCATCAGTTCAAAATATAGAATGATCATGCCAATCTTCAATGGTTTATTGTTACAATTTTACTTCTTCATCCACGCTCCTCTTGTTTTCCTATTTCTCTTATGTACAAACATGGAGACACACCTCAATCTCCAGCGTTCACTTTTTACTTCTAGTTTCTTCTAACGCTATTCTTCTCATACTTCTCTAACAGGACTATCACCTCCTCTGTCGTTTCTCTCACAACGACACGTGATCTTTTTTTCCATCGTATTCTCTATCATTCTTCTGATGACATCATCATGATTCCATCGCGTTCTTTTCTATTCTTTTCTTTTCCTTTTTAACACTTAACATGTTGGTCCGTGTGCATTCTTCCTACCTATAAATACTAGGTAGTTTCCTCTCTGTACGATACTCTTGGTCTATGCAATACAAGCGTATATTAAGTCTCACCCTCAGTCCTCAGTCCCTTTGAGGCTAGCAATCACTAGCATATCTTTAGCATCAATCATTGTCACTTGCGAAACACAACACCTTAGACGTTGGTCTCTACGTGAGCATCACCTAAGGTTGTTGTTTAGTATCGAGTACTCCTTTGATACGCTTCGTGTAACAAAAGACCAAGAGTATCCTCAGTCCCACCTCTCCAGGTGAAGGACCTACCCATTGTCACCACGAGTTTCAGAAAGGGATTATTCTCCCTCAGCCTTGAGGAGTCAGATATTGAAATCGACTCACCCCCACGAGGAAATACCCCAGTAAACCCTAGACCCATAGTTGCTCCCCCAACAAACCCCAGACCTTTAGCCATCGCACCTGTAACCCCCACACCCCTGCCAGGAACATCCAACACCCCAAAGATGTCATTGAAAGCCACAGAGCTCAAAGCGGCCCTCCCCACTGACTTCTCCGGAAAATCCACGGACGCTTCCCGATGGATTAAAGCTATGAAAGCATACTTCTCATTGAATGCAAGCCTCTACTCCTCCAATGAGGGAAAGGTTACCACTACCCTGAACAAGATGAGCGAAGGACGAGGAGCTAACTTCGCTGAAATGTGGTATGACAAACTCGCCGACATCACAGTTCCCAACACCGAGAAAACCTTCGACAAGTTTGCAGCAAACTTTGAAATCACATTCTATCCCTTCGATACCAAAGCTACCGCCTGACTGGATTTATCTAAGCTAGTCCAGAAGTCCCTCAAACGACCTGATGGGACCCATGACGATGGATTTCAGCAATACATCACTGACTTCCAAAACCTCGCTTGTAAAGCAGGAATCATAGACGACATCACCCTCATCGATCAGTTTTCCCTTGGACTTGACCAACGAATCGCTACTATGATTCTCTCCATGACACCCATTCCCCTTACAATCAAGGAATGGATCGATTGAGCGAAGACCTTCCATGCCCAGAAAATGCGCATCTTAGCCCTCAGAGGGGGACGCCCCCAGAACTCTTTTATGCCTCGCCCCCAGAAAGACCCAAATGCCATGGACGTGGACAACATCACCATATCCAAGTTAACTCCCACAGAACGAGCTTGCTGCTTTCGAGAAGGACTTTGTCTTCGTTGCCGAAAGAAAGGGCACAATGCCAACAATTGCACTACCTTTGCCACTTTCAACCGACGCCCTAGTAATCACAAAGTAAATGCCACCGAAGTCACAACCCCACCCCCTGACACTTGTCACTCGAAACTCGACGAATATGTCAATTCGCTAAAAACCTCTGGGAAGAGCGAAAATGACATCGTTTCCATCCTTAAGATGTGCTATGAAGAAACATCTGAAGATCTAGCTGAGCTAGAAACCCTACCGCATGGAGTGCGGAAAGTACGGGATTTTTGAAAAGGGAAGCTACCTCGACATTTTCTTCCCTAGACTTGAACCATGTACTAGTAGCACCAGGAAATAATCGAACCATACGACTTCCTGTCTCCCTACATGGAATCAAACAAACCATCGACACCACCGCCTTAGTTGATTCCGGAGCCACTGGAAATTTCATCAATCCTCGACTTCTTCCCCTTGGAATTTTCAAACTCTCCAAGATGCCTAACCCTGTCATCGCCTATAACGTGGATGGAACCCCTAACACCAAAGGAACCATCTGATGGACCACACAGATATCATTTTCCACTGGTCACCTATCTGACAAGATCACTTTTATGATTGTATATCTCTCTAGACCACAAATCATTCTCGGAATGCCTTGGCTTAAGAAATGGAACCCAATCATTGACTGGCGAGTGTTCACCATTGACTTTACCCCACGCATCACATCGCACTCCTCTTATCCCACCAAGAACATTGATAAGGTCACCATCGCCACGGAAATCGCACAGGCCGAAAAACCCAAAGAGGTCACCCTCCCAGACTTTTGTACTGATTTCGCCGATGTCTTTGACGAAGCAACCCATGCAAAACTTCCCCCTCATCGCCCTTATGATCACACCATCGACCTCAAGGACACTTTCATTCCCAAAGTCGCCAAAGTCTACCCACTCAACCCTGCCGAAAAAGAAGCTTGTCGCCAATTCGTCGACAAACACTTGAAAACTGGACGCATCGTTCCTTCTAAATCCCCACAGGCCTCTCCTTTCTTTTTCGTACCCAAGAAAGATGGATCGCTACGCCCCTGCCAGGATTACCGTTATCTCAATAGCCACACCGTTCATAATGCTTATCCCCTACCTCTCATCTCCAAACTTGTCAACGACATGAAGGACTCCAATTACTTCACAAAGTTCGACATCCGTTGGGAATACAACAACATTCGAATTCATGAAGAGGACCAATGGAAAGCGGCCTTTATCACACCGCTGGGCCTTTTTGAACCTACCGTTATGTTCTTCGGCCATTGCAATGCACCTGGGACCTTCCAAGCATTCATGAACCACATCTTCGCCAACATGATCGCAGAACGCTGGCTGAAGATCTATATGGATGACCTGGGCTTACATACCGCCGGCTCCCTATCCCTTCATCACGAACGAACACGCCGTGTCCTTCAACGACTCCGCGAACACGGACTTTCCATAAAGCTATCCAAATGCTCCTTCGATACTCCTACAATGGAATACCTTGGCATTATCATTGGTAACGGAACGATTCAGATGGACCCAGCCAAACTCTCGGCCATTGCCACATGGAAACCCCCTACCTCTGTCAAGGGAGTCCGATCTTTCCTCGGCTTCGCCAACTTTTATCGGAAGTTCATCCCTAACTTCTCCAACCTCGTCACTCCCCTCACGCTCCTCACCAAAAAGGACCAACCATGGGTGTGGACCCCACTCCAACAACGAGCCTTTGATACCCTTCGACATACCTTTTCCACAGCCCCCGTCCTTACCATTCCTGATACTTCCCGCCCTTTCCATATCATGACTGATGCCTCCCTCCTTGCCGCCGGAGCAGTTCTCATGTAGAAGGATCTCAATGGCGACCTCCACCCTTGTGCATACTTTTCCAAAACCTTCTCCCTTGCAGAACGAAACTATGACATCTATGACCAAGAGCTCCTCGCCGTCATCCTAGCCCTCACCGAATGGAAACATTACCTCCAAGGCACCTCCTTCCCCACCTCTATCATCACTGACCACAAAAACCTCTCTTATATCAAGGACCCTCGTAAACTATCTCGCCGCCAAGCCCGTTGGGCACTCTTTCTCCAGGACTTCCACATAGCCTGGGTTGTAACCCCGGGAACACACATGGGCCCTGCTGACGCCCTCTCTCAGAAGGATTACACCGACACCACTTCCGATAACTTGGATGTCTCTATTGTACCGGATCCACTCGTCATTAACGCCCTTGACCTTGCCCTTTCCACTTCCATTGCTCATTCCACCCCATCCGACCCTCTTGTCCTTCGCGTCCTCTCTGCCCTGCGGGAGGGCTCCCCTCTTTTCTCTTGTGCCACCCTCACCGACTGGGCCTTCGACAACGGTCACCTTTACTTCAAAGGCCGTATGTTCGTTCCCCCGACTTCTCGCTCAGCCCTCCTTCATGCCATCCATTCCTCTCCCCTCTCCGGCCACATGGGCATCTTTCGCACCAAGTCAATCCTTGAACGTGACTATTGGTGGCCTGGTCTTGCCTCCTTCGTCAAAAACTATGTCAATGGCTGTGCCATTTGTCAGCAGAACAAGGTTAACACTCACCCCACCACGCCCCCCCTTAACCCCATTCCCTCATCCCACCTTCTCCCCTTTAAGCAACTCTCCGTCGACCTCATTACCGATCTTCCCCCCTCTGGTACCTTCGATTCTATTGTGGTCATAGTAGACCACGGCCTTACGAAGGGGGTAATCCTTACTCCATGTTCCAAAACCATTGATGCCGCTGGAGTTGCACAGATATTCTTC
>JBBPNO010001028.1:0-10764 GCA_038090915.1 Boletus eberwhitei
TTCACACCTTATCTATTTCTCACATTCATTTCCGTCTTTTCACTCCCACAAACACTTCTTACATATATTTACTTATAGTAAATAGTCACATGCACAGCCTGGTCCGTGCTCATTCCTGTAATGTATAAAAGGTAGACACTTTGAACAACTGGATCCCCAGTCAAATCCACTTGTTTACCAGCTATAGTCATTGCCTTGATCTCTGACCATTGTAGGCTGCTGTTAGATGGATGAGACCCCCACCCTCATTATCACCTTTGAGCCAGGACTTGTGTAGCCTGCAACACAGTATTGAGCCTTGTGGAGACTTTGCATTGAGGACATGTTGTTTCATTACACATCTCATCAGGATCATTGTCCTGTTGGATATCCTAAGTCTCTGTTTGAAGTTGTTCCACAAGCTCCTGGAATTGATGTTCAAGCATTCACTGCTCAGAGTCCGGTCCCATGAGTGTATGTGCAAGGTAGCTGTTAAAAGGGCGAGCTTCATTTGCAGTGAGTGCATTGGCATGGATGTAATAGTCCACAGCATCCATCAATGCCTCAGGCAAGTGGAAATTCTGGCCAAGATTCAGTAAAGCAGAGCCATGAGTTTGTATGTCAAGATCTTCGTGTGTGAGTGTTCTGTGATCCAACATTTGCTGTTCAATAATACAGGGAGAGGTTGGTAGTGGGTCATTGAAGTGAAGAATGGGAGGTAATAATGGACCATGATCAGGATATGGCTTGAGAAGTGAGCTTGATTGAGAAGAAACAGAAGGCAATGGCTTCAGTGGTTGGACAAGGCCAAAGTGGATGCTTTGCAAGATTGCTGTCTTCATTTGTAGATCATTGCATTCATGGATCCGTTTCATTGAGGGCTTGACATAAGTGCCATTGCATTTGTGGTTTTGACAATAACAGCAGACTCAGGCTGGCATGATGGTAAGGGTGTATTAGATACTTCATGATGCATCAAGATCACCTGACTCTTTTACTGGCAGTTTGCATGCACTCACAGAAAACAGAAACAGGGAACTAATTCATTAGAATAGTACTTGCGGAAAATCATACATCATGATTAGGCCATTGGGAAAGTCATGTGTAAATGTTTGCACTCACAGGCATGTGTAGTACTCATCTCAAAAGGCTATACTATGCTTTAGTTTTCAACAGACATCCACTTTCACTTGGGTATGTTTCAGAACAATGTGTATTGATAGTAATAAGAGATTAACATACCTTTTTGATCACCTCAATGATCACCATGATTTCTGTGTCACTTTCTGGTTCAGTAGTCAAATCACTTACTTCTAAACTAAATGTGAGTTCTTCAGGGGAGATGACAGAATACATTAGGCTTACCTGTTGCTTTGAAAGCAGTTGGGGTGATTGGCTCAATAAGTGTTTTCTCGTCACGAACAGAACGAGGTTGACATTGAGGTATGTCTGCAAAGGAATAGGTAGGGCAGGGAAAGTACAGTAGAATACTGACCGGATCGTGGTTCATACTGAATGATTTTTTCGGGCTCAAGTACGCAACATGATGGGCATATTTCAATTGTCTGTATGGAATTTTATGTGTTCATGTACGAGTGGAGAGTTAACCAGTACTTACCAATGGACCAGGAGATTCTGGCGTAAAAGTGACCCGGATTACCTCACAATATTTGAGGGGGAGTTCAATTATCACTTTGTTCTCCAAGATATTAGCTAGGGCGCTGTTGAAGGTGTTGTCCATGGAGTACTAGTTAGTATGAGCAAGACTTAGCAAAAAAATGATCGTGAACCATAAACTAGCATCTGGAAGTCCGGATGGTAGGGTATTGGAAAATTTCGGTGGGTTTTGCAGACAGATTGTGGTGATATCTGGAGATCGCCGGTTTGAGGGATTGGAGGACAAGCTCGACGGGGTTACAGTCTAGTTATGGTGGGCGGAAGTTGAAAATTTTGGTCGTCGACAGCCCCTCCAGATTCTGTATGGTTACGCGCTCTCGCTCCGGATAATTGGGTCACTAAGAATATCTCGATAGAGCTACGGTACAGCTAAAATCTCGTTTCCGCAGTGACTGGTGTGAGCAGGTGGCCCTGGGTAGACCGTGGGAATTCCCTTTACGCGCGGATGCTTGCGTCACCTAGTACACCACCGGATAGTACGCTCTTACTTTCATACCCCCACGACAATGCCCGTCCCAACACGCCCACAGAAACCGCCTGTTGGTGTTCAATCCTACTACCAAGCCAAAATTGAGGCTGCCGAACTCTTGATCAACCAAAAGACGCAGAATCTACGCCGTTTGGAGGCCCAGCGGAATGCGCTGAACGCACGAGGTATGTATGATCCCATCCCCCTCGTCTTACCTCCTTATTGCGCGCGAGCGAGTGATAAACGGGCTTGTAGTGAGGCTGCTTCGGGAAGAGTTGCAATTGCTTCACGAGCCGGCGAGTTATGTGGGCGAGGTCGTCAAAGTGATGGGCAAGAAAAAGGTGCTGGTCAAGGTCCAGCCCGAGGGAAAGTACAGTGGGTATTGTGGCTGTTTGACGGACCTCTGATCGCTCACGCTAGGTTCGCAGTCGTTGACTTTGACTCTGAGATTGACGTCGCGTCACTCACGCAATCACAACGCGTCGCGCTGCGATCGGACAGCTACACGATTCATAAGATATTGCCGAACAAGGTGGACCCGCTCGTCTCGCTCATGATGGTGGAAAAGGTGCCCGACAGCACGTACGAGATGGTGGGCGGGCTGGAAAAGCAAATCAAGGAGATTAAAGAGGTCATTGAGTTGCCGGTGAAGCACCCCGAGCTGTTCGAGGCGCTCGGGATCGCGCAGCCCAAGGGCGTGCTTTTGTACGGACCGCCTGGGACGGGCAAGACGCTGCTCGCGCGTGCGGTGGCACATCACACGGACTGCAAGTTCATTCGGGTCTCTGGATCGGAGTTGGTGCAAAAGTACATTGGAGAGGGGAGTCGGATGGTGCGGGAGTTGTTTGTGATGGCGAGGGAGCATGCACCGAGTATTATTTTCATGGACGAGATTGACTCGATCGGGAGTTCGAGAGGGGAGAGCGGGTCGGGTGGGGGAGATTCGGAGGTGCAGCGGACGATGTTGGAGCTGCTGAACCAGCTGGACGGATTCGAGGCGACGAAGAATATCAAGGTGATCATGGCGACGAATCGGATAGGTGAGTTGGTGCAGGCAAGGGGATATGGTCTGACACGAAAACAGACATTCTGGACTCGGCCTTGCTACGACCGGGCCGGATTGACCGCAAGATTGAGTTTCCACCACCAGGACCAGAGGCGCGTGTGAGCATCCTGCGGATTCACTCACGCAAGGTAGGCCACTCCGTGCTGCGTGATGGCTGCTGCTGATGCGGCGCAGATGTCGCTCCAACGGGGAATTGATCTCAAAGCGCTGGCGGAAAAGATGGGGCAGTGCTCAGGTGCAGAGGTGCGGGGTATCTGCACCGAGGCGGGTAAGTTGTGCTACTATAATATTACGACAGGGTCTAACGAGAGACAGGTATGTATGCACTGCGAGAGCGACGACAACATGTTACGCAGGAGGACTTTGAGTTTGCGATTGCCAAAGTGCTGAAGAAACAGCAAGAAGGGAACACGTCGGTGAACAAGCTGTTCTCGTAGATCCCGATGGAACCGCGCCGAACGGGGGTGACGCGTCGCAGTAGTTGATTAGTCATCCGGGAATATCCGATTGTAATAGTTTTTACAAAACAGCCCGTGTCGTTTCGTTATCACGACCTTTTTTGAATCGAATCCCCTCCTTCAAAGATGCTCGAGCCATACAGAATCGACGACTTTTTCAATCTCGACGCCTCCCCCTCCACCACAGACGACGCCCTCTTCTCCCTCTTCCTCGAGGACGACTTTTCAAAGCTCCCTCACTCGTATGACTTTCCCACTTCCACCTCTCCTGACGACGCCTCCTCCACCTCTGCATCCCACTCCCCCCTTCCCATGTTCGCCATCGATCCCCAGCTAGTCGGCACTCCCGCCACCTCAAAGGCCCTCTCCGACTTTGGCGATGACGACCAGGACTCCGACGATGATCCTGCCCCCGTCCCAAAGCCCAAGCTATCTCGAAAGGGCACCGTCATGTCCGGTGGCATCAAGAAAGCCCCCCTCCCCGAGAAGGAGAACAAGGAGGGCAAGCCAAAGAAGGACCTTTCTCCCCTCAAGATCCTCGAACCAGAGGATTGGCGTCCCAGTCCAGAGGAGTACAAGAAAATGTCCAGCAAGGAGAAGCGTCAACTCCGCAACAAGATTAGTGCACGTAACTTTCGTGTCCGTCGCAAAGGTCTGCCCTTCCCTGCGCTGCTCCCCCGTCATATCTCACCTCTTGCGCCCAGAGTACATCACCACCCTTGAAGGTGACATCGCCGAGCGTGATCGTCTGATCGATGCCATCCGTTCCGAACTCGGCTCCTCCAAATCAGAGAACATTGCTCTCCGTCAGGAGATCTCTGCCCTAAAGAAGTGTCTCCTCGAAGGCCGTGCCCTTCCTGACCTCCCTCCGCCCGCCGAGTTACCGCCCGTTCCCGCGTCACCTCCCTTGACTCCCTCACCCGCAGCAGTCACATCATCGCTTCCCGTCGTTACCCCAAATACACAAAAGGACCTTCCTACGTCTCCCAGGCTCAGCAACCGTGCCTTTTGGGGTGGTCTCGGTGGTATCGGCGTCACTCCCGTGCACGCCACATTCGTCCCCCCTATCGCCGTCCTTGCTGCAAAGGCTTCTCCAACCACCTTCTCTGGTGGCAGCCCCATCCTCAAACCGTCCATCTTTTACGAAGAGACAATTCGCTCTCGCGTCCACCAGGAGAATATCAACCCCGGTCTCAACTCGCCAACCTACCGTGGCCTCGTCGAGAAAAAGGGCTCTGCCAACATTAACCCCGCACTCACCAATCTCAACTCTACCATTGGCCATGGCGTCGGCGCATTCGATACCTTTTCTGATCTCAACCCGTTTTCCTTCAAAACCCTCGATACCTATCGTATGCAGCTCTGGGGAAAGATGGCTGCACAGCAACATGGTCACCAACCACAGCCACAACCTCCCCATTTGTACACACAGCCCCACGGCATGGCCGCCAATCTCAGGCCCCACTTTTTCAATTCGACAAACTCGGCCTCCAAATCCAAGGCCGCTTACCCAACACCGCCAGCCTCACCAAAGATGCCATCAAAGGAACAAGCCGCAGCTGCGGCCATCGCGAGCCAGACGCTCTTCAGCAAGCTTGGCAGCGCATTCTGGGAAGCCTTTTCCGGCTCACCCCCCCATACCTCTGCAACCAAAAACTGGGATGCAGAGAAGGTACGCAAGGTGCTCGAAGGCCGCGCGGTTGTCAGAGTCGTCGATATCGATGTCCCTCCCACCCACGTGCCTTCGCCTACGCAATCAATATCATCATCTACATCCTCGCATACGCCGACGTCCGCAAAGACGGACAAATCCTCGTGCAATCTAACGGACATTTTGGAAGAATCGATGCGAAGTCTAACGTTGAACAAGAAATGAGCTTGTATGCGGCGTTTGAGCCCGCGCTCACACGACTGTAACGTCCTTGTAACCAATTTAATTTTTCTTTACCCTCGGTGGCTCCCCACTCGTTTGTTCGCGCTGCATTTGCTTGTCTCAGAGTACACGTACGTAGACTGAATATTTTGCAATCCTAGTTTCCAAGGTGTATCGAATGCGCCGCAAGTTGGTGCCTGGTACTGTACACGTGTCTCGCTTTGAAGGTTGTTGCTATTTACCCTCTTGTCACCCCTACACACTAGTCTGTCCATACTGTTTTGGAATTGTACATAGCATGGATTCCCATCTCAAATGAAATCGAGTAGTGAATTACTGTAGTTTTTCTTTCTTATATTGTTGTTTGGCAACGGACTTGGAAACAAATAACTCGTGCAAAACACCCCGATACATCGCTCCGTTTCGTGTCTCGCCCAGGTTTTGCATCACACTCGTAGCGCGTCGATCATCGACGACGATGGCAGATGCATCGTTCAAGGACATTCCGGAGTTGTTTGAGGTGAGGCATCCAACGTCCGGCGTGGTGCCAGGGCTCACTCGTCGCTTTTTTTTGTGTTTCCCAGGTCGAAATTGGGGAAGCGTTGACGGCGCGCACCGAAAGTCTATGTGCGTCTTTTCATCTCGGCCCCAGCGAATGATCACGACGTCCCCCCACAGCATCCTTTCGTGAGCTTGGTCCGCCGGATCTGTGCCACATAGTCAAAAGTACGGGGAGGACTGGACAACGGGATGTGAGTCCTCCTATTCGCTTCCCTTGAGGGTGCGCCCTCGGCGAAGATGACCCGGATGCTAACGCCACCATCCAGCTCGGCTCCTTCCACTTCGTCTCCGGTGTAGACGCCAGCTCCTCCGCCTCCCTCGCCGCCTACATCAACTCGCTCACGTACGCCATCGAAGATAACTCGGCGTGGTTCTCCAAGGGGTCGGTGTGGAAGGTTCGGAACGGGTGTTATTGTTGCTTTAATGCTTTTTCGCGCGTGGACATTCGCGTGGATGTCAAGATTCCGGGTGGGGTGCATGCCTATGTGGTTGATCTGCGTGGGGAGCGGTGCGTCCTTCCTCTCCCTCTCATACCCACCCTTTTTGGTTTGTGTTACATTGTGCTTATCTCCTTGATCCTCATGCTGCCACGACGACGATCAGGCACGAAGCCACTCCGGACATGTGGCAAGAAACCTACGTCTCCGCACTCCTTCGCGCGATTCTCTATTCGGACGATCCGACGTACTGGTTGGAGGCGTATCGCAAGTTGGACCCGATTACGTCGGGGGAGGGGGAGGTGAAGTTTTTGCAGGCGGTCGAGGCGTTGTTTATGAAGGGTGTGTCTTGGACGTTCATCCGTTCACCTGAACACACTCTCACTCTTGCACGTAGGCTGGCAGGTCGGCTCGGATCCCGAGATCCAAGTAGCCACGATCGTCTCAAATCACCTCACGGCGGGGGTGTTGAAATATTTCGGTGCGAGCGGACGATACCAGCAAGCCGCCAATCTTTTTGAAAAGCTGGCGGTGAGGGAACCCGAGGTGGCGTCGCTATTGGCCAAGAGTTATATCGGAATGAGTGCGTCTCCTTCCCATCGATCATATGCCTGTATGCGTATGTTGACCGCATGACGTGTGCGTGCGCACGCAGACGAAGAAGTCAAGGCGGTCCAAATCATGTCGGCCGCGATGAAACGCACGCCCCACTCCTACACGCTCTTGCACGTCCAGAGCGATTTCCTACGCTCCAAAGGTAGAGCGGGGTGGGCACTCAAACTGGCCAAGGAGGCGGTCAACTGCGCGCCGAGCGAGTTTGTGACGTGGGAGAAGCTGACAGAGTTGTACATCGATGCCAAGGATTACGAGTCGGTGCGTGGTCCCTCATACTCTTTCGTCTCGCTCGTTGGGTGACGCGCGTGTGGAAAAGGCACTGCTCACGCTCAATTCGTGTCCCATGTTTACGTACAATGGCAAGGATGTACATAGGCCGATTCCGACGTCGCGCGTGCATCTCCCGTTTAAACGCCAGATTAGTGATATTTTGCCGGAGAAACAAAAGACGGAGGATGACGAGGTATGTTTTTTTTTTCGACGTGTCCATCTCTGATTTACTGCGCGTCTCATCGCTTACTTATGACTTACTTTTGCCCATTGCAATCCCCACGTCCGTGTCATGTTTAGGCCGACCCCGCCCTCCTTCGCCTCCCAGCACCTGGCCTCCGGGGTACTTGGGCACGCGCCTACTCCCTCCTCACGCGCCTCGTCTCCGATATTGGATGGGACGAGCTCCTGAAGACCCGGAGTGCAGTATTTGTCATGGAGGAAGAATACCGTATGCAGAAGTCGCACGCGGATCTGCAAAGTACATCGGGTAATGGGCTTGATTTAGGATCTGGATCGCAGGGGGACAGGGACGGGGATGTGGTGATACACGAGGATGGGACGGTGGTGAGGAAAGGGGTGATCGAGTCTCCGATGTTGAACACGAGTAGGCGAGGTGGGACTGGGGGAGGGATGGCCGACGACGACGCATCGACGAGGGCGGTGCATAGTCCGCGAGAGTCGCGGGGGTCCGATGGACAGTTGACCGTCTCGGGGAGCATTCCGATCATTAGGGTGTCGACCGAGTCCGATATCGAGCGGGAGTTGGCGGCGGCTGCGAATGGGGAGGTGGATGGGGATGTGCAGAATGTGCAGAATGGGGCGGCGGGGAAGGAGAATGGGGAGAATGGGCACGGGCATGAGGTGACGAGTCCAACGTTGGAGCGGCCTGTGGTAGCGGCTGCGGTTGTGACAGACCAGGAAGCGGCAGAGGCCCCGATGGCGAATCAGGATATGTTTTCGTTTACGAACAAGCGGTTGTGTGAACGGTGGTTGGATAACCTGTTCATGGTTCTCTACGAGGTACGTCGATCCCGTTAGGCACTCCGTCAAACTGAACGTACTGCAGGACCTGCGAGTCTGGACGATCTTTCGCGCTGAAGTCGCTCATTTCAAGACTCAACACGTCGCGTACCGCAAGACGGGTTTGGAATGGGAGATCCTGGGCGATTTGGGCCTGCGATTGCATCACAAGGAAGAAGCCAAGGAGGCATATCAGCGGTGTCTCGACACGGCGCGGTATGCCCAAAAGCCGTGGGCGAAGCTGTTGGAGGTGTTTGCCGAGGAGGGGGACATCACGAGGACGATTCAGACGGCGATACGGGTGGCTGCGTATCAGTACGCGGATTATACAGAGATGACGGTGAGTTTTCTGTGGCCGTCGGTCGCGTTTGTTTCTTCAGGGGGGGGGCGCTGAACCAAACGACGTTGACGCCGACAGTATCCCTCTTTGATCGCGCGGTCATTTTTCAAACTGGGTCAGATCCACGGACATGCCAAGATTTCGTTCACGTTGCTGAGCATGGGGCTTCCGGATCCGGTGCTCAAGATCATGGATGGGTATTTGCAGTATGGCAAGACGTTCAAGGTGGAGGGGTATGATTTTTAAAAATGAGGAAAGGAAAAAAAAAACCCCCCGCGCGCGTGTTAGACGGAACCTTTTCTTTTCTTCTCTCTCGTATGATGTGCGGTCAACTTTTGTTCGTACGTTTGATATATTTATTTTTCATTCATCCCGGTGGTATTGTGGTCGCCCCTGGACCAGACTCGTCGTGTGGCGGTGAGTGACGGGTCGAAGCGGAATCCGTTCCGTAGATAAGTCAGTAAGTGTGGCAACAACCCCCTCTGTTGCCACTCGTCCGTTGCATATTTCACAACGCGACCTCACTGTGGTCTCTTTTCGGTTTTCACCTACGAAACGAGTCGCTCGACGGGATAGCTCATCAGACGAGTCGAAAGGTTCAAGCGATTACGATTGTGAGTCGGACGAACCGTTGACATCGTTGACAGGGACCGTCTCCACGACCACGACTCCTAACCGAGAACGCAACGAGGAAAACAATTTAAATAACAAACAAGACTCAACGACAGCTACGACAACTACTACTACGAGGGCGATGTCTGATTCCCCTGTCCGTCGGTTCTCCACCGCGAGTCCGACGAATCATTTGAAGCGCGAAGAGACGTTGATCAATGCGTACGAGGCGGAGGAGGAGCGGATCATCAACGTGTTGTCGCGCAAGTTGGAGCAGGTGCGGATTATTACCTCTTTTTTTTCTACCTCTTGCCTCTCTACTTCTTTCTCCACTTCTTGGATGCGGGGGTTCTGAACGACACGTGGTAGCTCCGCGAGGAAAAGATTCAACTCGAGAATGCGCTCGAGGCAGAGAGCGAGTCGCACGTGAACCGATTGAACCGGGAGTTATGCGCCTTGCGTGCCCAGGCGCATGCGAGTGCGAGTGCGACCGGGACCGGGAGCACGACGGCGAGCGGCGCCTCTTCTCCCGAATCGGCCCGTGCGCCATTTCTAAGCGGTCACGATCCGACGGCGCCGAGTGTCGACGTGATGCTGGAAGCGATGCGGCGAGAGAACGAGCAGTTGCGAACGCGGCTGGTGGATACGGAGCGGGATTACGTGCGGATTTCGAGGTTGAATGATATTTATCGGGAAGAACTGTTGGAGTTGCGAAGACGGGTGAGTCGGGAGGTCGTCGTTTTCTTGGTTTGGGGTTGTTGCTGACTGCAAACACGAACTAGCTCGGGTTGTCGGTGGACAATCTGGTGGGGTTGACGCATTTCGACCCGTTTTCTCAGCCGACGCATCGGCGGTCGTCGACGTCTGGGATTTCGTCGCCGGGTACGTCGGTGGTGTATTCGTCTGCCCGACCGACGACGCACGCGGTGCCTATTCCTTCGCATGGGGTGCCGATTCCACGACCGTCGTCGTCGATCCACCGACCGCAGCACAGCACGTCGGAAACGACGACTCCGCTCTCGCACTCACCCTCGTCGACGGAATCGCCGTTCCCGTTCTCGCCCGTGCTCTCTGCGCATGCGCCAGCTGGGAGCAGCGTGTTGAGCAATGGGACGCACATGACGACGCCGCCGTCATCGTCGTCTGTGCAGTCGGGCGTGCTTGTGCCGGGTGGGGGTGGGTATGGGGGCCATATGCATGCGTTGACGTACCCGAGCGTGCCGCCGCCGTCGTTGTCGTCGTCGTATGGGTCTCCTGTGGTGTCGTATTTTCCGCAGAGGGAGACGTCGCCTGGGGAGGGGTTGAGTCGGCGGGGGTCAGGGGCGCATGGGCGGGGAGGGGGGGTAGGGGCAGGGGCAGATATCCCAGGCGTGGTGACGGGGAC
>JBBPNO010001029.1:0-10759 GCA_038090915.1 Boletus eberwhitei
AAGTTGTCTATCACCAGCTTATAGTCAGATTGGGGGCCGGAGGAATAGTTGAAGGATTAATCATATAGCCTAGCATCCTAGACATCAACCAATTCCTGAAAGATCAACACCACGTAATGGGTTTGATCAAGGGTGATCGTCTTCTTCTTCCGATCTTTTATTATCCGCATTTCTAGATATTCTTTCGCTTCTCCAAGATCACGTGATTCTCATCTTTTCATGAACTTCTTTTTGTGAGTGAGGATTTGTGCCTTGTTGCTACCCATAAAAAGAGCATCATTGATATAAACCAAAATGATGATAATGTCGTGACCAATGTGTTTGAAGTAAGTCCTTAGGTCTGCAAGTGAACGGGTAAAACCCATCTCCAGAAGACTTTTGTGTAGCTGCTTGTTCCACTAAAGCGCAGCTTGCTTCAATCCATAGATGGCTTTTCATAGCCGACAGACCTTTTTCTCATGTCCTGGAATTACAAATCCTTCAGGTTGTTCCATATAGATTTCTTCCTCTAACTTGCCGAATAAGAAGGCGGTCTTGACATCAAGAGCTTCAAGTTCCCAATCGTGAAGCATTGCCAGAGAGAGGAGTAGTCGCAGAGTTTCGAATCTTGCGACTGGTAAGAAGGTGTTTTCATAATCTATTCCAAAAACCTGTGTGAAGCCTTTTGTGATGAAGCATGCTTTCTATCTTCCATCAGACTTCATAGCATATATCCATCTCCCTTTTATGGTTTGACGATCCTTAGGTAGGTCGATGAGATCCCATACTTTTCTCTTATGAAGGGAGTTCATCTCTTCCTTCATGGCATGTCTCCAAGGTATCTGTTCTTCCGTCTTTAATTTGAGAACATCTTTGTAATGTTTAGGAAGTGATCCTTGGGTTTCCACCGCCATGAATAGATGATATCGTATCCACTGTTGGCTATACATTTCATCTAAATCTTCTTCTTGGTTCATAGGGTTTTGGTCTCAATCGATAGTCATAGGCTCTTCCTAAATGGGTACCAGACCATGTTGAATGTCTCACTCTATCTCAATAGGTGGTTGATCTCCATATGTGTTATTGGGTAGAACATGTGATATGGGAATTCGATTGGATCTCCATTGTGCAATGGGTGGTCTGACATTAGAGCATTGCTCCATCATGGGTCTATATTGATGAGGATGTCCACGGAATTCAGGTAAGGTTTCATCATCATGCTGTCGTGGTGGTAACCAGACTTTGGGTATTTGTTTGGATATGTCTTCCTCTGGTGGTAATGGAGGAGAGTCTGTAACACCTTGACGCTTATGCTGATGTCGATTGGTTATCGAACTGCGATGTCCAGTATCTGATTGAATTCACTTAGAAGAGGGATGGTATGGTAATTGGTGATATAATGGTGGACTTGTGAAGTGATCAGGAATAAAGAGTGGTGAAAGCGGTAGGAATGGTGTCTCGCTTCTTGATGGTGGTCTCCACGGTGAAGTATGTCTAGATGAGTGCCCATCATCTAGTGGATCTTCATTTTGATTGGGTTGGTGACCTAAACCTAGTGGAACTGGAATATAAACATCTCCTCTTGAAGGTTCCGGATCCTTCATGGGGGTTCCATAGTCTGTATCTAGACCGTCATATGCTATAGGTTCTTCATCTATCGGAATAGGGACAGGTCTGTGGTTCTGTGTCCTGGAACAAAATGGAAAGATTGTTTCATCAAATATGGCGTGTGTAGCGATGAATACTCAGTGTCTCTGGGATGACCAGAAACAATATCCTTTCGTGTTTCTCTCATACCCTATGAAAGTCATCTCCTCGGCCTTAGGAGAAAGTTTATCTTGTTGCTGCTCTGGGGAGATAAAGACATACGCCAGTGTGCCAAATATCCTGAAGTACGAAACATTAGGTTTGTCTCCATTGAATAGTTCAATGGGTGTCTTCCATTCATGACGACGCATGGGTTGTCAGTTATAAATATGGAGGGAAGTCTCTACCACATCTTGCCAGAAGGATTTCGGTAGGCATGCATGTAAACGTATGGCTTCTGCTTTTTCAAGCAAAGTTTTGTTGAACCTCTCTGCATGTCCGTTTTGTTGTGGAGTATGGGGGATGGAAGTTTGATGGGTAATGCCTCTGGATGAAAAGAACATTTGTAGTTCCTTTTCCAGGAATTCCCCCCCACAGTCTGAATGTACAGAGGTAAGTGAGTGACTGGTGAAGGTCTCAGCCCACTTCACCATAGATTGGAAATGCATTGAAGTAGTGTCTTTGTTGCAAAGGAAAACAACAAGAGTGTAACCGGAATGGTCGTCAATGAAAGTCAGAACGTATTTGGCATGGAAGTGTGGTTCCACAGGAAAGGGACCAATGAGGTCAGTGTGGACCAATGCCAATGGTCAAGCAGCCCTTTTATCAGAAGACAGAAATGGTTGATCGGCCATCTTCCCCATTGCACAACCTTTGCAGGCAGGCAACGTAGAAGGTACAGCAACAGAGGGTAATCCAGAAACATGTCCAGGAGCTTGTCATAAAGCATGTCTCGAGATATGTTCAAAGCGATGGTGCCATAAATGATACGAATCTTGTCCGGCAAGTGAGGATAACAAACCATTCATCGGATTAATCATCATCGACTGAAACCAATGAAGGTTATTGCTTGGTGCTAGAGCAGATGCCCATATCACCAAGTTCCCAGATGCGTTCCAGATCTTTGAAGTGTCATGAGTGATTTTGCATTTATAACCGTGTCTTGTCAATGTAGGGATGGATAAGAGTTGATGAGCTGCATGAGGTGTGAACCAGACTTCTTGTAAAGTCAGAACCGGATAGGTTTGACTGTCTGTAGATTGTTGTTGAAACCTTGCCAGGTCCGTGCATAGTGACCTGTTGTCCATTGGTGACAGCTGCATAGCAGCGCTGATTGCCTAGATGAACAAAATCATCTTGAAAAGGTGAAAGATGATCTGTACAATTACTATCAATCATCCAGTGGTGTGTGGCAAAGGTCTTCTTGCAATCTCCTCCTAGTGCAAAAGCACCGTGATACCAGTCATTAAGAGATTCCATTTGTTCGTTATCATATCCATACAAGACTTGGTCATTGTAGTGTTGGAGATGAACTTCCGAAGGGTCTCATGGGGTTACCACGGTCTCTTCCACAATGTGTGGTTGAGAAGGAAGAATGTCCTGAATATGATCGAACTGTGACAGGGAATCAAATGAATGAGTATCACTACAAAGTCCACCTAAAGAGAACTTGATTGTCTTCTTTGTCTTCTTCTTCTTTTGCCCTGGTTTGATCTCACTCTCTTCAGAATGGGCATTCTGAGAAGTGGCTTGGAAAGGGCATGGACAAGGGTTTGGCTATATCCATCCTGTTGTCTTCATCCGCATGTTGAAAGCTTGGAAGGGCTTCCATGTCTCTTTCAAATGTCTCCATATACGCTTGAAAGAAAGTGGTTTCTTCATCGGCAGGTAACTCCTCTTCCATGATGACTTCATCAGCAAATCCCATGACTTTGTGTGCTTTTGCCTTGCCTTTAGATTTGACAGAGTGGCGTTTCTCGAACCAATTGCATTTCTGCTGTTTACCTGGTTGGTTGGCTCGTTTAGGGCCATTTTGTCTCTGATGGTGACCAGCACCAGCAGGTCCAGGTTGAGTGGGGTATGATGTGTTGGACGGTCTCTGGAAGTTATTACCTCCAGAGTGGTTTTGGTTCTTCCACTGATTTTGTTGTGGAGGACCGTGTCTAATCACATTCATCTGATTAGCAGATGATGATTGTTCTCCAGATGATACGTTAGATATTTGGGATGCAAGAGGTCGGTGGCGAGTAGCATGAAGATCAATCTCGGATAGGATTGCCTTTGTAATGTTTGAAACATTAAAGTCTGCTTTTTTACACATTTGCGTGATGGTGGAAGCAAGGGTGAAGAAGTCGTCAGGAAGTTAGGTAAGGAGGAGCATGGCCTTGAAGGATGTGGGAAGAGTGAGACCAGAAGCGTTTAGCTGGTTGAAAAGCTGGATGATAGAACTGATATTCTCATTCACATTACGTGGATGGATGTGAGTACGGGTGATTTTGTGAAAGAGATAAAATTGGCCTGAGATGCCAACTTTTCCAAACAATGCTTTAAGCTTCTCCCAGAGTCTAAGAGAGACAGAGGGGTATGTTATGGTATTCTCCCATTCATAGTCCACGTGGCTAGTCAGGGAATCATTGATAGTACTGGCCATAAGACCAAGTACTCTCTTGTCCAGCATCTTCCACTTGGTTTGGTCTGCAGCAGATGTCTGCGCATTGTGGGTAAGAGTGCCGTCGATGAATTCGAAAACTGAATAAGCCTGGAGAGTAGACTGCATTCTCGTACTCCATATAGGATAGTTGTTCTATCCAGACAGGATGGGTATACGACTGATGATCAAAGAATCAATCTTGAGTTCATTTGAGGTAGGTAGGGACATTGTTTAAAGGATGAGGAGATCTGGAGAGAAAATATCGTCAACAATGAACAAATCAAACAGATCTTTTACAGAGAAGATAGAAGGTCCAATCCGAGTGCCAGTATCAGATATCCTTGAATTCCTCGTTTTCCTTCCTGGTCTTTTAACTCTTGTTCCTTTATGGCATATTGGTTTCACCTTTAGAGATGTTGTATAGCCTCAATGATTGCTCATTGGCAGATCAGCTTTTGACTCGAAACATTTGAAGTCAAGTCTTGCAAAGTAATGCGGATTGCCAACTGTGACATTGACAATAAAGCCAACCTGTACAACAATCTCTAGTCCATTGTGACAATGATAAGGCAAAAGCAAATGAGGCATATCACCATTTAGAAACAAGAAGTTATCATAGTCTCCTAGAGTGTAAGCGTATGGCTCAGGGTAAAATCCAGGGAAAGGAAAAATGGGAGAAAGAGGAGTGGTATACAAAAGTTCAAGACTGTTTCTGAAGTCTTCACTTTCTCTCTCCTTCCACTCTAGCTCGGTGATACTAGAGGGATACATTCTTTTCCGCAAGACCGGCATATATGGCATCAAGCTTATCTTGAGTCATTGTGTTTTTGATAAGTTTCTGCAAACGACGTTGAGCGTGGTACTTGAGATTGAAGGCAAAAGAATGACGGAGTCATCTATCAAAGGCAACGTTCCAGTGTCTTTGGAGTGGAGATGTGAATTCTTTGCCATGACGAGTGAGAGGATCAAAGGAACAAGGAAGCTTCCAATTCATAGAGAGGGAGTTAAATAAAGGTTGGTGTCAACCAGGGGGAAAGTGAAGGTGCTGCGGGATTTCATAACCTTGGTGGTGAACTCGAGTGTTGCTAGCTTCTTTGTACATCTCGGTGGGGAATGCCCAACCGGCGCCTTCATAGGCAGAAGCTATGGTCTCATGGTAAAACATGAAGGAGTTTACCATGGTTTGAGTACCAGACTCGCAAGGTTGAATCTGAAAAGGAATAACTCTTCGCCATGATTGATCAACTTCATCAGGACTAAGCTGAACCAGTCGGCTCGCTTGGTTGGTGGGACCTTCTAGTAGGTCTCCACTGTTGGGTCCGATGAATCAGTAGTGGCTGGTATTCTGGGACAGGGATTTGACTGTCTGGAACTTGGCGAAGAGGAAGTCGAAGTTGTCGACTGTCTTCTCTAATCCTTTCTCGTTCTGCAGCTCCTCGTATAGATAATTCTCCTGGAAGATGTTCACTAGAGCGAACAAGTCTCTCTCTTGAATGGTTGCGGGAATTTGATAAGCCATTTGTGGAAAGCATAGGTGACGGTGGTGGTGTTGGAACAGATGGGGAATTGTTCTCAGATGTTCGGTAAGAAGGTGGAAGAGTCTCAATGGAAACGTTGGAATGAAGAAGAGCAGGGTATGGAGGAAGATTCTCCTGGTCTTCGTGAAAGTCTTGGTTACGACGTCATCGTTCGTTAACCAGAAGAAGGTATTCTTCTTGTTCTTCTACCAATACAATCTGGGTGACAATAAAAGGTTCTCTCTCCAATACGTGGAGGTTTGTATCATCTTGTCTCACCACTTGAATACTTCCGTGGCGACAAATCTCTCCAAGTTCTAAACTTCATCGGCAAGAGGGATATGGGCAAGGGAGGCAAAAAGGTATGCCTGGTGGCACGATCCTTTGAGAGGGATCTGATCGGATGGAAGGTTCGGGAACAGGAACAGGGTCTCATTGTGGAGCAATGGGCGGTTGTTGAATCACAGACAGAGTATTACCAACCTGGTTATGGATCTCTACACGCATGTGGCAATGTAGGTGGTAAGTAACATTGTCCGCTGTATGTGTGAAATTCAAACGAAAGAAGGCAGGGCCTCTCCTGAAGATCAGGGTTCCTGTTTCCAGGACGAACCACATAAAGTTCCTTGTCTCCGCCAAAACGGGTGCTGAGAGCATAGAGCTCATGGCCTGTGCAATTAAGCACGTCATGGTGACATATCCAAAGATGATCCAAGAAACATTCCGCAGAGCATGGGGAGGCATCGTGATATCAATTGATGGACTCCACTGGCTAAGTGGGGCTCATAACCTTTCGGGATACAAGGGTTTCCAAATGGGGTGCATAGGGCAATGCGAGGAGTAGAGGTGTAGTGTGAGACTCACTACTGAATGTTCTTGAGATCAACACAGAGTTGTGTGGAGTGAACAGGTAGCTTGGTAGCTGAGATGAATGTTTTCTCTGTTAAATATTGAGGGTGTAAGACCCTGGTATATATAGTAGAAGGACTGTTTGTCTGTATGTACTATTTCTCCTATAAAAGGGTAGTCCATGGAATGTCATAGAATGATATGGAATGATCAGTCAGCTATCCAATAGCATAATGAGCTCTATCATAAGATGATAAATCATATCAAATATGAGTAAGATGAATAGTGTCATCACCTATCACATGTGTGTCTCATATCACATGTCAGTTAAGTCATGTGACATGGTCTAGAGTAGATCATGTGATGTGATCTAGAATCATGGTTATGGAATAGAAGTCTGAAGACGAATACCATGATTCTCAACACTCCCCTCAATCCATTGTACGGCACGACGACTGAGGTGAGCTATTCCATTAATACTACAAAAACCATAATACTTATATTGTACATAGCATTGTTCCAGCCACTATGCTCACACATCTTCGCTCCAATCTTTTACAGGTTATGAGCCCTGCCACTTCACAGTAAATCAAAATACCACTCATCATGTCAACCACCATACCCATTACCACTGATATACTTCCCAACAACATGCCCAAGCTCGACATCAAAGGCACGAACTGGGCAATCTTTGCTTTCTGTTTCCAGACCGCTGTCGAAGCAAAGGAAATGTGGGGTCATTTTGATGGGACCGCTGCCAGACCATCGTACAGCAACCCAATGACAAGCATGGAAACTGAACAGCTTAGCAAATGGAAGAAGAACGAGGATATTTCGAAGCACTTACTCACTCAGTGGATCCCTGACTTGACTGCACTAAAAATCCGAAAGATCGGAACTATCAAGGAGATGTGGGCAGAGATTGAGCACGAGTACACTGTGAAGGATACTTATGTGCAGATGGACCTTCATACTCAGTTCCTGGACTCAAAGATGACCAAGGGTGGTGATATCCGCCAGTTCCTAGGTGGTCTGCAGACGAAGCAGGAGGAATTAGCATCAGTAGGAGTGGAGACCAATGAGAAAGATTACTGATTGACCATTATTAAATCCCTCCCAAACTTCCTCACCAACTTTGCATCGAATCAACTTGCCGCTGTACACCTATACTCATCAACTAGGATAATTGAGCCCAATATCTTGATTTCACTCATCAGTGAAGAGTCCGAATGGCAAAAGTTAAAACATACTGTTCGAGGTGAAATGAAGGACTGCGATGAGGCAATGGCCATGACTGTGCCCACTCGAGGATGAGGAAGAGGCAGGCAACCTCCATGTGGTGATCGTCCCAAACGCAAATGTTGGACCTGTGGTTCTGAAGAACATTTAGTGAAGGACCATGATACAAGTGAGAAGAAGATGACACCTCCCACCTACATCGCACATGCTGCTCTTGATGCCAATTCTGAGGACAGAGTATTTGGTGTCATTGAGGACAATGAATCACTACCTGACCTGCTGACAATGGAGTCAGACAGTGACGATGGATGCGAAAACTTACCTGGCGGAATGCAGAGCATGTGTTACAATTTTACTCCTTCATCCACATATCCTCTTAATCTCCTATTTCTCTTGTGTACAAACATGGAGACACACCTCAGTCTCTAGCATTCACTTTTTACTTCTAGTTTCTTCTAACGCCATTCTTCTCATACTTCTCTAGTAGGACCATCACCTTCTCTGTCATTTCTCTCACAATGACACGTGATCCCTTTTTCCATCGTGTTCTCTATCATTCTTCCTATGACATCATCATCATTCCATCGTGTTCTCTCCAATTCTTTTCTTTTCCTTTTTAGCATTTAACATGCTGGTCCGTGCGCATTCTCTCTACCTATAAATACTAGGTAGTTCCCTCTATGTACGGTACTCTTGGTCTACACAATACAAGCGTATATTAAGTCTCAACCTCAGTCCACCCTTAGTCTCTTCGAGGCTAGCAATCGCTAGCATATCCTTAGTACCAACCTTTGTCACTTGCGAAACACAACACTTTAGATGTTGGTCTCTATGTGAGTATCGCCTAAAGTTGTTGTTTAGTATCGAGTACTCCTTTGATACGCTTCGCGTAACAAAGGACCAAGAGTATCCTCGGTCCCACCTCTCCAGATGAAGGACCTACCCATCGTCACCACGAGTTTCAGAAAGGGATTATTCTCCCTCAACCCTGAGGAGTCAGATATTGAAATCGACTCACCCCCACAAGGAAACACCCCAGTAAACCCTAGACCCATAGTTGCTCCCCCAGCAAACCCCAGACCATTAGCCATCGCACCTGTAACCTCCGCACCCCTGCCAGGAACACCCAACACCCCAAAGATGTCATCGAAAGCCACAGAGCTCAAAGCGGCCCTCCCCGCTGACTTCTCCGGAAAATCCACAGATGCTTTCCGATGGATTAAAGCTATGAAAGCATACTTCTCATTGAACGCCAGCCTCTATTCCTCCGATGAAGGAAAGGTTACCACTATCCTGAACAAGATGAGTGAAGGACGAGGAGCCAACTTCGCTGAGATATGGTATGACAAACTCGCCGACACCACAGTCCCCTACACCGAGAAAACCTTCGACAAGTTTGCAGCAAACTTTGAAACCACGTTCTATCCCTTTGACACCAAAGCTACTGCTCGACTGGATTTATCTAAACTAGTCCAGAAGTCCCTCAAACGACCTGATGGGATCCATGATGACGGATTTCAGCAGTACATCACTGACTTCCAAAACCTCGCCTGCAAGGCAGGAATCACAGACAACATCACCCTCATCGATCAATTTTCCCTCAGACTTGACCAACGAATCGCTACTATGATCCTCTCCATGACACCCATTCCCCTTACAATCAAGGAATGGATTGATCGAGCAAAGACCTTCCATGTCCAGAAAATGCGCATCTTAGCCCTCAGAGGAGGACGCCCCCAGAACTCTTTCACACCTCGCCCCCAGAAAGACCCAAATGTCATGGACGTGGACAACATCACCCTATCCAAGTTAAACCCCATGGAACGAGCTCGCTGCTTCTGAGAAGGACTTTGTCTTTACTGCCAAAAGAAAGGGCATAACGCCAACAATTGCACTACCTTTGCCAGCAGACGCCCTAGTAACCAGAAAGTAAATGCCACTGAAGTCACAACCCCACCCCCTGACACTCGCCACTCGAAACTCGACGAATATGTCAATTTGCTAAAGACCTCAGGAAAAAGCGAAAATGATATCGTCTCCATCCTTAAGATGTGCTATGAAGAAACACCTGAAGACCTAGCCGAGCTGGAAACCTTACCGCACGGAGTACAGAAAGCGCGGGATTTTTAAGAAGGGAAACTACCTCGACATTTTCTTCCCAAGATTTGAACCATGTACTAGTAGCACCTGGAAACAATCGAACCATACGACTTCCTGTCTCCTTACATGGGATCAAACAAACCGTCGACACCACCGCCTTAGTTGATTCTGGAGCAACTGGAAATTTCATCGACCCTCGACTTCTACCCCTTGGAATTTTCAAACTCTCCAAGATGCCCAACCCTGTCATCGCCTACAACGTGGATGGGACCCCTAACACCAAAGGAACCATCTGATGGACCGCGCAGATATCATTCTCCACTGGTCACCTGTCCGACAAAATCACTTTTATGGTTGTACGTCTCTCTCGACCACAAATCATTCTCGGCATGCCTTGGCTTAAGAAATGGAACCCGATCATCGACTGGCGAGCGTTTACCATTAACTTTGCCCCACGCACCACATCGCATTCCTCTCATGCCACTGAGAACATTGATAAGGTTACCATCGCCACAGAAATTGCCCAAGCCGAAAAACCCAAAGAGGTCACCCTCCCAGACTTTTGTACCGACTTCGCTGATGTCTTTGACGAAGCGACCCATGCAAAGCTTCCCCCTCATCGCCCTTATGATCACACGATCGACCTCAAAGACACTTTCACTCCCAAAGTCACCAAGGTTTACCCACTCAACCCTGCTGAAAAAGAAGCTTGTCGCCAATTCATCGACGAACACTTGAAAACTGGACGCATCGTTCCTTCTAAATCCCCACAGGCCTCTCCTTTCTTTTTCGTACCAAAGAAAGATGGATCACTACGTCCCTGCCAGGATTACCACTA
>JBBPNO010001030.1:0-10748 GCA_038090915.1 Boletus eberwhitei
GTCATCTTGATAATGGTAGTCTCGTGGTTCTCGAGATGATCTAATTCTTCTTGAGGAAGACGTTTCTGTTGATTCCGAAGCACGTGTTGGTGTGGCCTCTTCTTCTTCTGAGGACTGTGGGTCTTGTCCTAGGAGAGTGGAGAGGTTGATTCGTCGAATGGTGGGAGAAGGTTGTCTACACCTGTAGACCCGAGTGTTGCCTTAGGCTTGGTAGCACTAAGGAGCCGATAACCTTGATATTTTGTTACGTGACCTGCGTAACCTGTGACACATGACTGTGTAATCTGTTTAAACTACAATTGGCCACCTTCCCTGTTCCCCGATTAGATCTTGGTCCGGAGAGCGTCGCTCCGATATGCCATGGGAAGGCTTTACTGCTATTCTCCTCTGAGATAGCTCACTGTGCGGGAGCCCGTAACGTGGGCTGGTGCTGCTTGGACAAACAGCGAGCCGACCGTGCTTATAGAGGGCGAGCCCTGCTAAGAGCAATGGTACAAAGTACCGCACTTGCTATTACCGCAAATAGCAAGAGTAACGATGAGATGGCTTCCAGATCAAGGTGCGATCGAAGCGAGGCGGAACTTTGACAGTGATTGACTTTACACGGTGAATAGTGTATATCAAGATTGGGGATTTACATGAAAGAAGCGTCCCTATTTATAGTACTCAGGATCTTTAGGGTAGGCTTGGTTATAAATACTGAAATGGGAAATGGAGATCGGATTTCAGATGGAATCGGGGGATATAGGAACTATGAGGCAGTGTGCGAGAGAGCACTGCCGAGAAGATGCTGTCCGATGTGAAATATTGCAATACGAAATGAAGGAAATGAAACACAGCCGGAATCCAGTGTTCATCGCCATTGCGCAGCCTTGTTGGCGGTGTAGATGGGTCGGAGTTCAGAAGGCATTGCCTTCGTCATTGGGGGTCAATGGGGCGTCGTGAAAGTAATCCCCCACATCAAATAGCAGATCGTCCCACAGAGAGACGGAGGGGATGTCCATTGGGAGGGAAAAAGAGGTACCCCCCTGGTCAGCCGTAACAATGTGCATATACAAAGGCCAGTCATTTTCAATGAATTGGCATCAAGATAATACCTTACAAGCATTGTAAGCCTAATTAATGATATATTAAATGAATGGGAAGTCTCACATATGCTTAGTATTGCCCATTCCAACAAGGACTAGACTGATGATATAATTGGAGCACTGTGGATTGCCAATTTTGATCAGAAGACCTGCCATAAAGCCCATGGGCATGCTCAACTCCTGCTTGTTGATGAACACAACTCACACTATGCCCATGAACACAACATTCATGTCCTTTGCTATCCTTTTCATATGGCCCATATCTATCAAGGACTCAATGTTATAATCTTTGGCCTACTAAAGCAATTCTGGTTGAAGGAACAGGACAAGTTCAAGAGCTTGACAGGGCAAAAAATTACAAAACAAACCTTCATTTCTGTCTATGAAAAAGCTCACTGAAAGGTTTTGATGCCTGAGCTTGTCTGTACTACATTTGAGAAGACTGAAGTATGGCCATTTAATCTCAATGTTGTAACAATGGAGAAGATGGCACCAAGCCTAGCAACATCATTGCAAGGCTGTTTACTATTGCCACAGCCAAGTCCAGTCTGCACTATGACATCACTGCTCTGTCAGTTTCAGGAAGTGGGTGCACAGTTGCCACCTACCCAACCCCCACATAGGATCATTTTGTCTGCCAATAATACAAAAAACCTATTATCAGTTGGAATAAGTAGCCAGGGACCCACA
Organism: Boletus eberwhitei; assembly: GCA_038090915.1. Lineage (NCBI taxonomy): Eukaryota > Fungi > Basidiomycota > Agaricomycetes > Boletales > Boletaceae > Boletus > Boletus eberwhitei. The sequence goes on from JBBPNO010001030.1 coordinate 1,779, forward strand.
ACAAGCCATAGCATATCATCTATTCATCAACCAGCTATATTGACTAGCATAACTTGGCATGCTGCTATACAAGAAACAGTCAATACACTTGCATCAACTTCAGCATCATTTCTTGTCAACAAAACACCACTTACTTCATTACACTGCCTTCCTGAATATTCACCTATCACCATGTCACCAATACACAAGTACAAGTTACTCAAAGAAGAACCTCAGAGTGAAAGGGAGCAGGCTTATCATGCTGCTCCACAGGAATCATATGCTCAGATCAAAGCATACAAGAGTGCCTTGATTGGTGTACAAGCAACTGTTGTGCTCCAAGGAATATTCACTAGTCACCTGTCTGGACAGCTTTAAGCACATAAGCAGAAAAAGCAGAAAGGAAAACTTAATGCTGATGGACTGCCAAAGCTATTCATTGGTGAGACATTCTGGATGTGTATTGATAAACAAGTGGCTGCAATGAAGAGAGACAAAATAAAACACAAGAATCAGCAGAAGCAAAGAGAAGGTCAATGTGAGCTAATGGCAGCCTGGAAAGAAGCAGACAATGCATGTAAACAGAGAAACAAGGAGCACACAAAGGCTTACCAAGAGGAATTGCATCATTGAAAGGAAGAATGAGACCTTGCAAAGGAGCAAAAACATTGAGTTAGCTAGACAAGGCCCAAACAGGGAAAGTTGGAGGAAGGACCCATATGGCCTTGAACTAAGAGTGGTGCAACAATTAAAGTGCAAGGTGGAAATGAGCATGATAGTGATGAGGACATGCAGTCTGAAGGTGGGAGTGGGGATAAATGATCAAGGTGATATCATCCAATAATGCTTAGATCAACCTGGATGCCACTGATATACCATTTTTGTGACTATTTAAAGTGCCAGTGCAACTGTGATAAAGCAACCTTTCTCATGGTCAAATTTACTGCCAGTTTCTCAATATGTTACACTTCATATTCCTTGTAGTCTAGAAGTGACCTTATAGTACTATATGTGTTACAGACCACATTATTTTTCCCTTCATTTCTACTATTTTTCCTCATTTTATACATTGACTTTCACATTTAGCCCCTATCTTTTACCCCTATAACCCGAACCTGCCAAATGCTCAAGTCCATGCAGAGATCTAGACCCATCAGCCTAATGGCATCCTCATGCCATTCATCATGACTTGTCCAAGGTCTAGATCACCTCATGCTTGCCTACAGGATTATGCATGTTAGTCTAGACAAACACATGTTCACCTCATGCCTTTATCTATGACTTGCTCACCTCATGTACTCCTTATGCTATGCTTCTCTTCCATTCCATGGCTGTACTGATACATATGTTTCCCTCATGTCTGCCTCACCGATCAAGCATATAGCATAGCATATTGTTGGATCTAGTATACACAAGTGTAAACCCCTAGACAGTATATAAAGGCCCAAGTCGCTGCCAGAGGACCTCAGTCTTGTCCTCTTGGTCTTTTCCCCCAGTCTTACTGGTTGACTACAGGAGCTACTTGATTCACCCTTACTTGTCATCACTATTGATTGTTGCTTGTTGTCTTCCGGTAAGGTTAGGTTGTTTCAGTGGACTTAGCCAAACTATTTAGAGACAATGTTTGGTGTATACATGGACTCCCCTCTATGATAGTTTCTAACAGAGGACCCCAGTTCGTTTTAGCCTTCACCAAGGAACTTTGTAAACTCCTTGGAATAATCCAAAAAATATCTATGGCCTATCATTCACAAACCAATGGCCAAATGGAGCATGTAAATCAAGATCTAGAATAATATCTCCATGCTTACATAGGGAATGTTATGGTTGACCAAGGGAGTACCCATTTTTCCCTTCATACTAACATCCCTTCCACTTCTCTGTGGAATGACCTCCTATATGATGTGGGGGATTACTTCCATGACACCCCATTGACCCCCAATGCAGAAGGCGATGCCTTCTAAACCCTGACCATCAACACTGCCATCAAGGCTGTGCAAGGTGGTGGACACTGTATTTAGGCTATGCTTCATTTTCCCTATTTCGTATTTGTACTATATTTCACATATGGACAGCCTCTCCTCAGCTAAGTTCTCTTGTACATAGCCTCATAGTCCAATTCCCCCGATCCCATCTGACACTGCCTCTCATCCATCCCGATTGGTATTTATATTTAACCTGCCCTGAAGCCCTCTCACACTATATATAGCGACACTTTTTTCATATAAATCCCAACCTTGATATACACTAATTTACTATGTAGACAAAACAATTTTCTATCAAAGTTCTGCCTTGCTTCGATCTTGCTCAGATCTGGAAGCCATCTCTTTGCTCTGTTATGCTATGTGTATCAAAGGAGTACTCGATACTAGACAACACACTTAGGTGATGCTCACGTAGAGACCGATGTCTAAGATGTTGTCATTCGCAAGTGACAAAGGTTTTGACTAAGGATGTGCTAGCAACAGCTAGCCTTGAAGTGACTTAGTTGGACTAAGAGATGAGACTTAATATACGCTTAGATTGCATAGACCAAGAGTGAGGTACATATGCAAGAACTACTTAGTATTTATAGGTAAGAGAAATGTGCATGGACCAGTGTGATAGAAGACAAAAAAGGAGAGAGAAAGAACACAAAAGAATACAATGGAATAATGGTGATGTCATGGAAAGAACATCAGAGAATACAATGGAATAATGGTGATGTCATGGAAAGAACATCAGAGAATATGATGGAAGGTAAAGAGCACATGCCATTGTGAGAGAAGCAGCAGAGAAGACTAGAGTCCAACTAAAGGAGTAGAAGAAGAATGACATTAGGATTAACTAGAAGAAGAAAGCTAATATTGGAGACCAATGTGTGTCTCCACGTTCATGAGTAAGAGAAGTAGGAAAAAAGAAGAATTCGTGGATGAAGTAGCAAAATTGTAACATGCTCCTCTTGCTATTTGCAGTAATAGCAAGTGCAGTACTTTGTACCATCACTCTCAGTCAGGCTTGCCCCCTCTAGAGTATGGTTGACTTGCCATTTGCCCAGGAAGTATTGGCCCATGTTTCAGATTTCTGCCAGTGAGCTACATCTGCAGAGTAGTGACAAAGCCTTCCCTTGGCATATCGGAGTCAACGCCCTCCAGACCATGCAATTGGGGAACTGGGAAGGTGCCAGTTGTAGATCAAGAAGAATTATATGGTCATGTATCAACAGTTATGCAGGTCACATAACAAAATATCAAGGTTATCAGCCCCTTAGTGCTACCAAGCCTAAGGCAACCTTTGGGTCTACAGGTGTAGACACTCCCTCATCACCATTTGACGAATCAACCTCTCTGCCCTCTTAGAACAAGACCCACCATTCTCAGAAGAAGAAGAGGCTATACCAACACATGCTTCCAATTCATCAGACGTGTCTTCCTCCAGAAGAATCGGATCATCTCAGGATCAACAAGACTATTACAACCCAGACCCTCAAGACTGTTCATCTTCCTGTCCATCTCGAACTCCAGGTTCACCCAGTGGTCTCCGCTCTCAATCTGCGACCCCATTGGAAGATCCCATCCCTCTGTCAAACTTAGAACCAGAACTGATCAATGTAGATCCCCAAGAAGACATAGATCTATTTGCAGATCACCCGGATTGCCCAGAAAGTAACAATGAAGACGAAATGGTTGAATACAAAGCAGCTTTGCCAGAAAAATGGAACAGAGAAAGCGAAGATGCTAAGAGATGGCTCTTGGCAATGGAAGGGTACTTCGCCCTCCATGACAACATGCTGGTAAAAGTCAGGAAGCACACACTCCTGAACAGGATGTCAAAGGGGAAAGAAAAGGGGTTTTCAGAAGCTTGACTAACCAAGCTAGTGGATGACATGGTGTCTGATTCAGAAAAAACCTACAAGAAGATAAAGCAGGCCTTTGCAGTCTCTTTCTGCCCATACAACAATGCCAACAATGCTTGCATAAAACTCATTGGCCTCGAACAAAGAAATCTAGGAGGAAACTTTGACAAATTTGTATCCCAATTCTCCCTACTGGCCATAAGATCAGAAGTACAAGATGAGAAAGCCCTCCTGGAATGGTTTTTATGAGGAGTCAATGACAAGATCACCAAGCAACTCGCTCAATCAGAAATACTCACCAAACCAAACATAACAAGGGAGGACATCTACACCAAAGCTGCTGCTATTAATGCCGGATATGCCAGGATCAAGGCAATGAAGCAAGGACCGAAGCCAGCATATGGAGGAGGAGGAGGAAGGCACAAAGATCTGAATGCAATGGACATAGATTGGATCTCTCTCTCTCCCACTGAACGAGCCAAGAGGATGAGAGAGCAGAGATGCTTTATTTGCAATGAGAAAGGATGTTCTACAAGAAAACATCCAGGGTATAAACCCGTAAGAAGACCAATGGCACAAACTAGGATTGTTACCACATCCCCCATCCCATGACAATAGGACTCGCTGGACCAGTACCTCGCTGAGGTGTCCAGGAGTAGTAGCCGAGACATAGTTCTCAGAACACTCAAGGTGGCATTTGACATGGGGCTTGATGAGTAAGGACTCCCATTGGAGGAGACACATGAAGATGTTGTAGAAGAATGGGAGGAGTCTGTGAATGTCCTCTCATTAGATCAGAATCCCACAGCACCCATTAATCTATTCAGACCCCTGAAGACAGAAGGTGGACCAATGTCACTTCCCTCCTTTATGATAGCCCCTGTATTTATTTCTGAATCAAAGAGTAATTCTATTTGTATTCCTCTCTCGATCTGGAAGCAGGATGGTAAAATCATTGGAACAAATGCTCTCATCAACAGCAGGGCAACTGGATGCTTTATATCAAGAAAAACAGTACAAGACATGGGACTACCAGTATATAAGCTCGATAAACCAATATGAGCCTGGAATGTGGATGGAACCCAGAACTAATCAGGGACCATCAAACAGAAAACCAATATTGTGTTGGACTACGGAGAAGTGCAAGAGCAGCAGGACCTCTTCATCCTCAACTGCAGCAAAGATGAAGTCATTTTGGGACTTCCATGGCTCAGGGTGGTTAACCCTGATATAGATTGGAAAGATGGATGGGTAATGATTATGCCGTCATCATACAGGTTCATGCATGGGAATTTCCTAGGAACCTTGAAACAATGATACCTACTCAGGTATCTGCAACATGACGAAGCCAAGTACATATGAGATGGACTCTATGAAAGCTTTCACCACTGGACGCCTGAACAACAGGCAAAGTTCTTCAATGTGCATGGGAATATACCAGAGTTTGTCATAAAAAGAGCAACTCTATCCATGACAATTGCCCAACAAGTGCAGAAGAAAGAAGTGGCCCTATCTCCAGCCTTCAAAGAATATGAGAACATCTTTACAAAGAAGACCACAATGAAATTACCACCATTTAGGCCATATGATCATGCCATCAACTTGAAAGACACGTTCATGCCAAAATAAGCCAGAGCCTATCGATTAAACCCTGAAGAACAAAAAGCCTGCCAAGAATTCATCAATGAACATCTCAAGACTGGGAAGATATCTCCATCAAAATCTCCCCAAGCGGCTCCCTTCTTTTTTGTCCAGAAGAAAGATGGGAAATTGAGACCCTGCCAAGACTATTGGTACCTAAACGAGCACACAATCAAAAATGCATATCCCCTCCCCCTTATCTCTGACCTTGTCAATAAACTGAAGGGATCCTCTATCTTCACGAAATTCAATGTCAGGTGGGGATATAACAACGTGCTCATAAAACCGGAAGACCAATGGAAAGTGGCATTTCTCACCCCATTTGGGCTCTATGAGCCAAACGTAATGTTCTTCAGAATGTGCAACTCACTGGTGACCTTTCAAGTATTCATGGATGATTTCTTTGGAGATTATATTGCAGAAGGATGGTTGGTAATTTATATGAACAATCTGCTGATCCACTCCTCAGATCAAGCAACCCACAACGAAAGGACCAGGAAGATCCTAGAACGCTTCCGCCAGCATGAAATGTACCTCAAACTCGAGAAGTGTACCTTCTCTGCCAAGGAAGTCGAATACTTGGGAATAATTGTTGGAAAGAATAGGGTCCAGATGGACCCAGTCAAACTTAAAGCTATCCAAGAATGGCACCACCCGGGCAATGTGAAGGACGTATGGTCCTTTCTAGGCTTTTGCAACTTCTACCAAAAGTTCATCCCCTCCTTCTTGGACATTGCATGACCCCTGCTCAACCTCACCAAGCAGAAGACAGCGTGGCACTGGGATGAACCACAGGAGAAAGCATTTTGAAGTCTATAGAACACCTTCACATGAAAACCTGTCCTAGCCTTCCCCGACATCAACAAACTGTTCATGCTCATGACCGACACCTCCCTGACTGCCTCTGGAGCAGTACTTATGCAGACCAATGACAATGGAGATATGCAACCATGTGGCTATCTCTCACAGACCTTCTTTCTGGCAGAGAGAAACTACAACATATATGACAGGGAACTATTGGCTGTCATATGGGGGTTGGAGGAATGGCAACAATATCTCCTTGGGTTGCCACATTCCGTGACTATGCTAACAGATCACAAAAACCTCACCTACTTCAAGGAATGAAAGCTGTCATGATGACAGGCCAGATGGCTCCTGTTCCTATAGGACTTTGATGTTACGTATCATGCATTACCCGGAAGCAAGATGGCACCTGCCAACGCTCTCTTCCGATGGGATGAAGTCAACACCTCCAAAGATAATGAAGATGTGCAAATCCTACCAACCAATGCCTTTGACCATCAAGTATGTCACATTGACATGGCATTGGCAAAGAAAATCAGAGAATCATCCACAATGGACCCCCTGGTCCTCTCTGCTCTTCAAAGCATTGAAAAGGACCAATCACTCTTCGCTCACTCTAGCATAACCAACTGGACCTTTAATGATGGACTTTTATATTTCAAAGGACAACTATATATTTCTGGACCAGCATGGCAGGCCATTATGCTTGCTGCCCATAATTCCGCCGAAGGCAGGCATGGTGGCCACCTACGCACTGTTGCCCTCCTCTCTAAAGACTACTGGTGGCCCAGATTATCTATCTTTGTCTGCAAATTTGTTGCTGGCTGCACCACATGCCAGGCCAACAAAGTCCAAACCCACCCAACAGTTCCCCTAGTAACCCCTCTTGCCTTCCATGGGATGCACCCATTTTAGAACCTTTCTGTGGACCTTATCACTGACCTTCCCCCTGTGGAAGGTTTTGGTTCTGTTATGGTCATGGTCAACCATGGATTTAGTAAGGGGGTAATTCTCACCCCTTGCTCAAAAATGGCAGATGCGGCCGGCATAGCCCATTTTTTCTTTGATCATGTCTTCAAATGCTTCAGGTTACATGATAAGTTAGTCTCAGACTGCGGCCCACAATTCGTGTCTGTATTCACCTGAGAACTTGCAAGACTTCTTCAGTATAATGTAGCACTATCAACTACCTACCATTCCCAAACTGACAGAGAAACAGAATGCTACAACCAAGAACTGGAGACCTACTTAAGGATCTTCTGTGACAGACAACCCCACCAATGGCTAAGCCTACTACCAATGGCTGAGTTTGCACACAACTCTGCCACACACTCCATTACAGGAAAATTCCCCTTCAACCTCATGCTAGGATATGAACCACGATTCTATTCCCCCCTTGGAAAAACCTTCCTCCCTGCACTAGAGCAAAGGATGACCTCCCTCGATGAGGCACAAAAAGAAGCTGAGGCAGCACACATGATCGCCCAACAATGAATGAAGGAGAGAACATTCTCCTGCTTCAAACCATGGAAAATCAGAGACAAAGTCTGGCTGGAAGCCAAGAACCTAAAACTACAAGTCCCTTCCAGAAAACTATCTTTCAAGAGAACTGGTCCCTTCAAAATCACCCAAGTAGTGTCCTCTGTCACCTACCGGCTAAAGCTACTGGCCCAATGGAAGATCCATGACATATTCCATGCATCCCTACTCCCCCTGGGGCACGTCAGGTTTCTCTCTATGGGAACTCATTGCTGGGAATGCCCAGGACTCTCCACAGGTCACTGCCCTCTCCAACATCACGGCCATCCTCCTAGAGGTTCAGGAATATATTCTCGACCTTCTCTATATCGAAGGCTTTGACCTCTGTGTTGCCCTTCTCCCCAGATACCACTTTGAGCATGCCATCCAACCCATTCTCAGGACTATGTCTGAGGAACAAAGAAACACTTTCCTCTCCTTGGATGTATCCATCCCAGAATACTCCTGTTCCTGCCACAACACCCCAGTAGACCCTGCTGAGGATCTCAACGGAAGTCAAAGCTCTGACCAAGCTCATCCAAATCCTGCAAAAGGAACTCAATTGACATCCGCCAACTCCAACACCACCCTCATCAATGAAACTGCCACCCCTTCCCATCAACAACCCACTCCCATATCTCTCCCAGTCATTTCCAGACCCACCAGGTGCATCCACAGACAATGCACCATGGTCTTCACCAACAGTCTGCCCATCCCTACCACCTCCATCCATACTCCCTCTCCACTGGGACATACTACAATGAGAAGCCCTCCTCTTTCCTCCATTTCCCTCATGGGACCCATGGCCACTACTCTCCCAAATGATGCCAATACAGTGGATGGTAATACCCATTCCCTGGATGTCTCCTCCTCCATCCATGATCCTTCACCTCAACCTGCAGTTGTTACAATTTCCATCCTTTATCCGAGTATTCTTCTCTTTTCTTACTTTCGCTATGATCGCACTTGGAGACGTCGCCTAACCTCCAGTGTCCATTTCCTGCTACTAGTCTCTCCCAACACTATTCTTCTCATTCTTCTCTAAGTGGACCTTTACCTCCTATGTCGCCTCTCTTATGACGACACGTTGACCTTTATTCCATCGCATTCCATAAGATTCCTTCTCATGACATCATCATCGTTCTATACCGTTCCTCCGTATTCTTTCTCTTTCTACTTTTGTCCCTTACACG
>JBBPNO010001031.1:0-10746 GCA_038090915.1 Boletus eberwhitei
CTCCAAGTCTAGCTTAAGAAGCCTAGACATCCAAGAAACCTACTCTACTAAAATAGTAGACAAAACCTATCTCCACTAAAGCGAGATAAATAAACTCTAAATAGCTAGGAACAAGCCAAACCCTTTTCTTAGAATCTAACCATTTGGGAAAGGAAGAACAACTGGTGAGCCAATTGACTAAACTATAAAACTCACTCACAAGACAAGTCTTCTGTTTGATCTGGTAGATAAGTTGTCTATCACCAGCTTATAGTCAGATTGGGGGCCGGAGGAATTAATTATATAGCCTAGCATCCTAGTCATCAACCAATTCCTGAAAGATCAACACCAAGTCAATCAAGGCAAAGATGTTGATGGTTTGTTTGATTCCATGTAGTGAAACAGGAAGGTGCATAGTTCTATTGCTTCTCGGTGCTACAAGTACATGATTCAATGTTAGGAAAGGAGACATCAAGGCAGCTTCCCTTTTCAAAAATCCCATGCTTTTTGTATGCCACAGGGTATGGTGTGTAGCTCAACTAATTCCTCAGATGGTTCTTTGTAACACATTTTGAGGATGGAGAAGATGTCATTGTCATTCGGCATTCTTTGTAAGGACAGACATGAGATATGTTCACAACTAGATGTATACAGTATGCATTGAGCATGGTAATCTCAGTTCTAGTGCATTATCTCCTATAAGCTTCGTGATTTCATATGGTCCTAGCTATTATTCTGTAAGCTTCTTGGAAGCATGGGTTAATTTAAGGTTTTTGGTTGAAAGCCAAACTTTATTGCTGATTTTATATTCAGGGGCTTCTAAGTGATGTTTGTCTACTTGGACTTTCATCCATTGTTGTGCTTTCTCTAGATTAGCTTTTGTTTGGGCTAAAGTATCCTGCATGATGATAGTGAATTCTTCTGCTGCAGGTGCTTTGGTGACTTTTTGTTCAAAGCCCATTCTAGGAATGTATGACCGTGTTACTTCAAAGGGTGATTTCTGTGTGGAAGCCTGCTTCTTTGCATTATAGGAGAATTGTGCTAGAGATAATCATTCAACCCAATCTTCTTGCTTTTCAGCAGTAAAGAGTCTGAGGTATTGTTGTAGGTCTCAATTCATTCTTCCCATCTGTCCATCTGTTTGTAGATGGAAAGCAGTGGAGAGTTTTGGTTGTATACCTAGTCGTTTGCACAAATCTTTCATGACTTGTGATGCAAACTGTGGTCCTCTATCTGACATAATACTCTGGGGTAATTCATGATTTTTCCAAACATTATGGAGGTAGAATTGGGCCATGTCTAGCGTGGTGATTGTTTTGTTACAAGGGATGAATTCGACTTCTTTAGAGAATCGGTCAATGACTACTAGGATTGAGTTGAATCCTTTAGATAGGGGTAGATCTGTTGTAAAGTCTGTGATTACTTTGATCCAGGGCATATTTGGTAGATCTAATGGTTGAATTTTTCCAGGTGGTGCTATGTTAGATGGCTTGCATCTAGCACATCATTCACATCTAGTAAGATATTCTTTGATGAATGTGTTTATGCCAGACCATATATAGCTTCATTGTATGAGTTCTATTGTCTTTTCTGATCCAGGATGACCTGCAACTAGAGTGTTGTGATGAAGTCTAATGATTTCCATTCTTAATTCTTGATCATCAGGGACATAGATTTTTCCTTCTTTGTCATGAAGAAGTTCATCTTCGAGTGTGTCTATGCCATATTTCTGATGTAATGCGGTGATTTCAGATTCTTTGAGTAGATCTATGGCTTTTCTGACTTTCTCAATGATGGATTCAGAGTCTGTAGCAATATGTACCTCTGTAACACTAATCTGTTCAGGTGGAATAACTAGCACTCCGGTATTGTCATTTTCTATGCCAATGGCGTGGTCTTCTCATCTAGACAAAGCATTGGCTTTATCCATGGTGGTGCCTGCCTTATGAAGCCATTTAAAATTGAAATGTGTAAGGTACTATGCCCATCAGGCTTGCCGACAGTTAAGGTCTTGGCATTTCATAAACCATTGGAGATTGGCATGATCATTCCAGATTTTAAACTGATGATATGCACCTTCAAGATAAAGACGCCATTGTTCAAGCGATCTAATGACACTAAGCATTTTCTTATCTGCTACAGGATAGTTTTGTTCTTCAGGGGTCATGGAATGTGAGGAAAATGCTATGGGGTACCATTTGCTGTTTTGTTCTATAGAGAGCACTGCTCCAGTTGCATAATCAGAAGCATCCATCTCCAGTCGGAATACTTTGTCATTATCGGGATAAGCAAGAATAGGGGCAGTGGTGAATCTATATTTGAGCATGTCAAACGCAGTCTGTTGGAATTCTGTCCAAGCGAAGGTAACGTCCTTCTTGGTTAGATCATTTAAGGGTTGTGCGACTTGCACATATCCGTCAATGAATCTTTGATAGGAATTTGCTAGACCAAGAAAACTGCGTATACATCTAACATTCTTTGGAATCAGCCATTCCTTAATGGCTTTGACTTTACTGTCATCCATCTTGATTCCGTCATGAGATACTATCATGCCAAGGAATTCCACATCTTGGACACTGAAGGTGCACTTCTCTGGTTTTGCAAATAGGTCATGATCCTCAAGACACTGCAATACTTTCTTTACGATTCTTTCGTGTTCTTTCAGGTTGTTAGTCTTTGTGAAGATCATGAGGTCATCAATGTATATGACCATGACGTCAGGCATATCCAAGAATATTTCATTCATCATGGTTTGGAATGTAGTGGGTGAGTTGCACAAACCAAAATACATTACTAGGGGATTCAAAGGATCTTTGATGACAAATGAAAGCAGCTTTCCATTTGTCTCCTTCTTTGATGTGAACATTGTTGTATCCCCCGCGAAGATCTATCTTCATAAACCATTTTGATCCTTTTAGCTTGTCTACAAGCTGTGAGATCAAAGGGAGTGAATAATTGTTCTTGACTGTATATTCGTTTAGATAGCAGTAATCCTATATCATTCGTTTTTGCCCATCTTTCTTTGGTATGAAAAACATGGATGATGTCTGTTCTAATTTGGAAGGTCTGATGTAACCTTTGGGTAGTTGGTCATCAATGAAATCAGACACTTCTTTCTGTTCTTCAGGTGAAAGGGGTATCAAACGGCCTTTCTTCGGTTTGAATATATCTTTGAGATCTATGGCATGGTCCCAAGGTTTTCATATAGGCATTCGTTCAGATGCTTTCTTCGAGAAAACTTTCAGATGTTTATGGTACTGTTTTGGGATAAGATGCTCTGGTTTTGGATCTTTCTTCTGACTAGGTTCATCCTGTTTCATAGCAAAGATATGAGCTGGAGTTTCATGTTCATCAGCTTCAAGTTGGCATGCGAAAGGGGGTTTTCCTTTTAGGGTTTGACATATCCAGGGGCATCAAGTCATTTTGACTTTTCCAGAAGTCCAATTAATCTCAGGGTTGTGTTTACTAAGCCATGTGTATCCTAGAATCATCTGATTCTTTCCTAGATCAGTTACTTCTGCTGTGATCTGTTCACAATGATTCTAAAACTGTATAATGATCTCAGCACAATGTGTGATTAATCCAGCAGCATTATGTGTTCTGTCAATGTTATATACTGATATTGGATTTTCTAGAACCAGAAGAGGGAGTTTAATCCTCTGTGCATAGGACTTGTCAATATAGATAGCATTAGCTCCACTGTCTAAGAGAGCTTTGGTTTTCATAAAAGCATTTCAATGTCAAGTAGGAGCAATCTCCACTGATAAGGTTATATTGCAATTATTCAAGGTGCGAATTTGAGCATTGTCTGGGATTGAAGCCGAGTGATAAGTAGAATTAAGCACTGGTTTGAAGCCCCAGCCAAGCTTCAAATCAATTGAAGACCCCACTTGGCTATGATAATTTATGCTAGATGAATGAAAAGATATAGAGTTAGATTTGTTATCAGCAACTTGGACACCCAGATTGTTCAAGTTGCTCTGGCTTTTCCCTTTCCATTTGTGGGTTCTTTGTCGAGAGTTCAGAACTTTCTGAGCTTAGAGCAGTTCTTCTTGTGGTCTCCTCTAGACCAATTGCATTCACGACATTTGGTGGAGGGTTTCTTGCAATCTTTACCCATATGTTCTATTCCACCACAGTTGAAGCATCCAGTGAACCTTTTCTTTGATTTCTTTCCAAATGCATCTATCTCATGTTCCTGATTTTCTTCATTGGACCATGAAGTGTGGATATTGTCGACGTCCATTGCATTGGGGTCATAGGATGGCTTAGACTGGTATGAGGTGTTTCCTGAAGGAAATCCTAATTCTTTCTTGCGGAGAAAGCTCATAGTCTCAATGAGTTCTCCTGCCTGTTTGACTGCATCAAGATATGCACCCATGTCTATATGGTTTCGTTTGCCCACTTTGATTACTTGATCTTTGATCTCAGGGTTAACGTTTCGTTCAAGGATGTTTACTCCATGAGTATTGCCGATGTCAGCTTTCTTGTAAAGCTTTCGGAACTGATCTATCCAGTTGCGTGGGCGCATATTTCCTTGTTTGAGCTTCCAGAGCTTTTCTAGAGCCCAATCTGGTTTAGCAGTGGGACGGAACTGTTTCTGGATTTCATCAACTAGTTTGCTTCATGTGTATGCTGGTCCTTCTTCTAGTCGTGGAGTAGCAAAGTTTCCTGCACATGGTCCTGTCATACAAGATAAAACAGTGATGACTGCTTCATAGGATCTAGGTGGGATGGTTTCTGGGTCAATAGCGATATCGGTTTTCATTTTCAACCACCAATCCTCAAACTTATTGATCTCTCCTTTGAATTCACCAGGATCGGAGAAGATCTCTACTTTCTTTGATGCTTTGGATGACATTGTCCTTGGTGTGGCTGCAATCTGTGCCTGTGCCTGTGCTAAGTCATCTTCTAGAGTTAAGGCATGGTTGACTAGTAAGCCAAACTGTGTGGCGACCAATGTCATCTGTGTGTCATGATTGTAACAAGCATAAAGATCTTGCAAGAACTGGTTTGAGTTGAAGTTATGTGGGTTAAAGGATGACATGATGAGAGGAAGTTCTTACTAGATTAGATTACAATCAAGCGAGATGAAATCAAGGGACAAGGGACTATTACTAAATTGATCTATTAAAGATCTAGTCTGGGAATCTTGGTTGTGGAGTCAATCTCCCAAGTATCTGCTGGTGGTGGTGATGCTGCAGCAGTTGCTTTGTTGGAAGCATTAGCTTCAATAGAGGTGCTAGGACCCCTTATATATTCCTGTCCTTGTTCTCTAGCAAAGGCAGATTGAAAGTGAGAGTAGAAAAATCGACTAGCGATTTGTTGGAGTTGTTGCAGTGATATGTGAGTGAAGATCCAGTCAATTCACTCAGGTATGTTACAATTAGATTGCTCGATTTAAAGGGGTTGAGTGTTCCAACTGTTCTGATGGTTTAGGTCTGTCCAGGGATCTTCTCCATTCTTTGGACCCTTTTCCTTTTTGTCAATGTTCTAGGTGATTGTTGGATCACCGATGATAATAGAATAGTACTTTGGGTTGCGAGAAACGTCAATTGCTAGGAGATGGTTCTTCAGTACTGACTTCCAAATACAATAGACGAGCACAGCGATCAAGGTGCTGTAAATATACAAGAATGCGATAAGGAACTGGTTCATAAAAGTTTATGAACAGTGTGAGTGTTCTGTCATTTCAAACAGCAAGCTGTTTTTAAGATTGAGTGATAGGGGAAATCGGGGTGATAGAGTTTACCCGATTTGTATTTAGTAAAATTGGTGATGTGAGATTGGAAACACTTCTTTTGATCCGTTGTCAACTTCCAATGTTGATTTATATGATCCATGTTTATTGGGTAACTGTTCCCGAATTGGTTTCTGAATCTGTTTCTGATTCAATGTAAGGAGGAGGTATGGGAGGTCTATTAGGAATAGGAATGGGACAAGGGTGAAACCTAGCTACTCTGCATACTGTGGGAATGAGCTGACTAGTGGCATGTATAATTCATACAGTAGTATATAGGTAGGGCGAGTTTTGCCTTTGGTCGAAGAGTAGGAATAGAAGGTAGATATAGAGGAGGATGTAGGCCTTTGTGCCACCGAGGTGATATGCGATGAAAGATATTATCAGGCCTTCCTTATTCCTGATTTCTCTCCTGAAGTAAAAGTCTCACCTCGATACGTCTATGGGCCTCGTGAACCTGTTCTCTAATCTCTGCAATATGCTCCTGTTGCTGTTGCTGCTGTATGCCCAGTTGTATTCCCTCTCTAATAATACGTGAGACATCTGATGGTATGAAGATTTGATGTAAAGCGAAATCGATAGAGTCGATAAGCATGATGTCACGGCATCAGGAGACAGTCCAGGATTCTCGATGACTGACCCCCAGTCAACTGGTATCTCAAGAGGTGTTGGTGACCTGATTGGTATCACCAGGTGATAGACTGACTCACTTTGCCTATAGGAAGAGAAGCAAGGGGCTGGACTGCATGTATGGTATGATGATAGCTGACTAGATGGCTGATGAGATGGGGTCCGGGTTCTACTAGGGTACCAGGTACTAGATATGTGTGCTAGACTCTCTGTGCTCTCTGATTTAGTCTTCATGTCTTTGTCAAAATGAAGGGGGACGTAAGGAGTCTCTTCACGTTTAATGGGCACTAAGTGGTGTCAAGGGTTTAGTGACAAGCTAGATGTAAACTATATGAGATCCTACTATTGCAAGGGTTCAAGGACAAGTGGTTGGATGACAAGCTAATCCAAAGACTTGGTGTAAGTCTTGTCCTAATGAAATGACCTGACCTTACTGGAAAGTGCAAGCAACAATCAAGAGATGACAAGTAGGATGAATCAAGTAGCTCCTATAGCCAACCAGTAAAGCTGGGAGAAGACCAAGAGGACAAGACTGAGGTCCTCTGGTGGTGACTTGGGCCTTTATATACTGTCTAGGGGTTTACACTTGTGTACACTAGATCTAACAATATGCTATGCTATATGTGTGATCAGTGAGGCAGACATGAGGATAACATATGTATCAGTACAGCCATGGAATGGAAGAGAAGCATAGCATGAGGAGTACATGAGGCAGATGAGTTATACTGTAGATAGAGGTATGAGGCGAACATGTGTTTGTCTAGACTAACATGTGTGATCCTGCAGGCAAGCATGAGGCGATCTAGACCTTGGATGAGTCAAGGTGAATGACATGAAGTTGTCATGAGGTTGATGGGTCTAGATCTCTGCATGGACTTGAGCATTTGGCAGGTTCGGGTTATAGGGGTAAAAGATAGGGGCTAGATGCGAAAGTTAATGTATAAAATCAGGAAAAATAGTAGAAATGAAGGGGAAAATAATGTGGTCTGTAACACACAGCACTGATAGGCTTTGAGGCTGTGAAGGGTTGTGATCACCTGCAAAGTAGCAGAGGCAACGTAAATCGGGAGGAATTTCCCTATGAAGGGAACTGGAGTGTACTTGTCCGAGTCCTCAAGGGGTGGAAGTAAGTGATTGGTAAACTTATTACCTCCAAAAAAATGTCTGCGCCCATCAAACTGTCTATTGATAAGCTTGAGGGAGTCAAGGCACCTGGTAGTCTAAGTCTGAGACTTGGTAGGATTAAACCAGGGTCTTGGTAAGGGTTGTTGGTATGAATAGCATGCACAAAGGCTGGGCTACCAATTAAAAAGCTGGAATGCAGTGTGGGGTAGTTGCTTTGCTCACTAGTATACAAGCAGTCTAAGGCACTGTCAGCCTCATTGTCAGCAAAATTATTTTGTGTATTACTTGAAGTGGTGCTCAATGAGAGTGAAGGTAATGGAGATATGGAACCTAGGCACTGGGATCTCTTCATCCAGATTGGGCTCGATAATGGCAGGCCGCATGGTTTCTCTTGTGCAATCTATATTGTGCTGTTACTGGTAGCTAATAAAATGTTTAGTTCATCAGATATGTAAGGGGGGTGAGGGTGATATGTACTACATACCTTGTCTGGCATACTGACTGGCTTTATGAAAAGCCTCATGCTCTTCCTGGAGTGTGGAAAGGTTCATTTTCCTCTTCTTGGCACAGGCAATGTCATTGGCTATTCCCTCTTCACCTGGCTGGGATTTGGGAAAGGGAGAAACTTGTTCTGGAGTGTTCCAGCTGTTTTCAGCTTGAACGTTATATGTTATTTGAGGTTCCAGGAGGAGCAAACAATGTTGGGCATCATAGAGGAGATAGTAGTTATATAGAAAGGGGAAAGGGTTGTTGTAGTAGTTCTGACAGGAATATACTGCAAAGGGAACTGGGGATGTAATGCAACAAGTGTTGTTGGGTAGGAGAGTCGTTGGGATAGTAAGGCTCTTTACTTCCCAGTTATTTGCCAGTGGCAATATGGTAGAAATGATATATGCCAAGTATGGTATGTATGTCCTCCACATTTGTAATCAGGTCGCTCAGTGAAGCAAGCTGTGCAGAGTTCAAAATTCAATAATCCACTGAGCAGTTGCTGAATGGGGCATGTAGGAGGGTGGGGTTACTGGTCAATCATGTGTTATCATAGATTAGATTATCAACTAGCTTAGAGTTGGGTATGAATATATCAGGGTTGGGTTGGAATGCAGTTGAGTAGGCATCCTGTAGCTTAGGCATATTGCCCAATTTCCACTGTTCATAGTCAATCATTTCCTCCTTAAATATATTGTCATTTCCCATATCACTATCTATGATAGGGGATACTTTGTATGTTGATCTGAGGGGTTTCTGTGGCAAGGAGTCACTACTTGCCACTTTGGCAAAGCAAGTTGTGGCTCCAAAGTGATGTTGTGACAAGTCATTACATGGTCGCTTCCAGGTGACAGGTGAGTCACTTGGCATCATTAATGACTCAACTTCCTTGTTTGGGGTTCCATTAATATCTGTGTAGCAGAGGAAAGTCCCCTTGCGCCTCTCATCAATAGAGGCAAAATTTCATCACTGCCAGTCCCTCCCCAATATGATTGCCAGGGGACTAGTCTTAGATACTCAAAAATCAGACCTAGTTAGTACTCCATTTATTTCTAGCTATAAATCCTGTATGAGACCAGTTAATTCACTACATCCACCACTCGCGTCAGTCAGGACTACTGTCTGACTAAGATCTACTGCTATGCCAGGTATTTGCTTCCAAATGTCCTAACATATGAGGCTTACCTCGCTACCTGAGTCGACTATAGTGGGAAACGTGTGTACATCGTGCCTCATTTATACCTGAAGTAACAGGGTTCTGAATTTAGAAGATTTTCTCGGTGCCACACCCACATGGTGTGACTTCACTTGTGGGATATGGGCTAAGTTGACCATTCTCGGGTGAATTTATTCAGCTAGCAATGAGCTCAATTCCTTTGAGCTGGCTAATATTTCAGCAGTACTAAGCCCACCTGGGGCTTTCAATACTTTTGCTAATACATCACATGGATCATGAGTCAGTGAAAGTGGAGATTGCCTTGTATGTACTGATTTATCTCCCTCAGCTAAAGTGCTTGGCTGGGGTTTATGCAGCTCGGGCTTATTAATGCAGGGTTTTGAGTTAGGTATATACATTACTTCCTGTCCCTCCCCTTGCTTCTCCTGTCTCATCTCCCATTTCTACATCTCATTCCTCCACATCCTTCCCTCTTGTGGATTGGTTTGTGCATGGTGGGGGTATCTGGGAACAGGGGTGGAATGGAGCAGGATCCTTATTCTGACTATTAGGTGAGTTCTCCTTATTCCTTGATAGGTTAAATTCTTTTGGATTGGTTGGTCATAATCCTGACCTCCTGTTCACAGGTCGCTGATTCTCCTGTGCCTGCATTGGTGGTCCTATGTGCACATTTGGCTGTTTTGCAGTGAGTACTACCTCGTTCCGTGTCGGTTTCAATAATAATTTCAGCTTCTCATTTACAGGCTGGCTATTCTCTTATCGTGCCGGGGGCATGTATACTCCATCCATCACCTGTCTTTGCTGCTGGATAGTCTGTTTGTCAGTCCATTCAATGGCATATGCATGCGATACAGGTACCTCACCATTCTCTCCACCGTTGTTATTCTCATCACCATAATCTTTCATTTCCATGTAGTCATTCAGGTTGTAGTTACAGTCTGCTGCACTAGGTACTACATAGTAGGCAGACCCTCTGTTTGTATAGGTTGTGTCTACAGTTACCAAATGACTAGTCTTGCTGCCTCCTATTCCCTCTAATCACCTGTTCATAAGCCTCAACCAAGGTTTGATTACCAAACCTATATAGAGGTCTATTAGAATTTGGTAGACACAATTGATGGTCTCCATTGTAAAACAGTTCCTGCCTAGTCACCAGCTCCTTTATTGCTGGGCAATGTTTTGTTTGATGGTCAGGAAAAGCACATCCCCTACAATTAGAGTAGGAAATGTTTCTTGATCTCTGATTATTAGTATTTCCATAGTTGTTAGGGGTTATTTGTTGGTTATCTACCCTAGCTTTGGTAGATATTGTATTGCTTCCCTTAGACACAGGCATAGGGAATATTTTCTGCACCAATGGGCTGATACTGATGGCCTTGAAATATGTCTTGGTATAAGCAGGCTCATTAATATTAAGGCTACTCATTTGATCTACCAGCTCATCCATAGTATCCTGCTAGATTATTTTCTTAGGGGTGATGCTGGGTTTTCCTTGTACAGTGACCTCAAAAACCCTTTCCATGTTAACCCTGACAGCAGTGTGTGAAGCACACTGCCAAACACTGTGGGAGTTTCACTTAGCTTTGGTAGAATTATAAATAGTACA
>JBBPNO010001032.1:0-10746 GCA_038090915.1 Boletus eberwhitei
TTTAGTTACACTGCCACTCCCAGAAATTATGGCAAAGTCCAAAAATGCCAAAAACGCGATTTAGTGGACACCAAAACTCACGCCTCTTGTGCACCATGGCAAACCCAACCAAACAAATGGCTGGGCCTAATGTAGGGGGAGAGATGGTATTACACTTTTGTACACATTTTTGCTACACTCTTACTATACTTTGTTACCACACTTTTGCTACACTTTTTGCTACACTTTCACTACATTTTTTTGACTATACTTTTGCTACACATTGTTTGCTACTATTTGCTACACTTTTGACCACTTTTTTGCTACATTTTATTTGCTACACTTTACTATACATTTGTGTACACTGTGGCCACACTCTGTTTGCTACACTTTGCTACATTTTTGACTGCTTTTTTGCTACACTTACACTTTTGACCGCTTTTTTACTACATTTTGTTTCCTACACTTTGCTACACTTTTTGTGCGCATTTTTGGTACATTTTTAGTACACATTTTTCCTACACATTTACTAGCAATTAGTGTAGATTTATTGTGAATACAATTAGCTTGAAAACAAGTCATATAAGTGTGAATAAGTGTGAAAAAGCATGAGTTAAGTTGAGTACCTGGCTTGTTTCGTCCTTGGCCTGCTTGTCATCTGAGATGCTCGATGCTGGTTTGTTGGGCCAAAAAAGCATGACTAAGGTTGGATAAGTGCAGAATAACCATGATGTCAATTTCCTGATGTTCCATACATACCCCTACTTTATAATATAGCATATAGCACAAGCCACCCCTTGAATACATAATCGCATGCTTCCATTAACCACACACCTATCATAATCAACATCCTACAATAACCAAGTAGCCACCTGGCTAACTGGTCTAGTGTAAGTAGTGTATGGTAAAGCAGGTTTGTTGGCCTGATTAACAGGCTAATTAGCATCAGACCATAGAAAGGTCTAATTTACCTATGTAATTTATATCTAATTAACAGAGGATTAATTAGCACTAAACTGATGGTAAATTACACAAAAATCTCCATCGTCACTATTAATTAGCGATAAGTAGGTGTTAAGTAGGTATTTTCTACCATGTATCCCAGTCGGATGTGTTCAGAATGTCTTTCAAGACTGCTTTTGATAAATTTTTGATGCTGTTTGTCTCTGTAGCTGTCTGGAATCGAGATTTAGAACCCTCTTCCAGAATACTACAGAAAGATGGAGATGAGAGATCAAACTTGTCTACTCCTGCAAGTGCCAAATGCCAATGATCAGCATAGAGTGCCTTCCCATGCAATCTATGCTTTGTGTTAAGCCAACGAACACCATCGTCAACTGTGTGAGGCTCCCCAGTGGCCGAGAATCTGTCTTCAAAGTCACTTGCAGTCATGTCTGCATCTGAATCATTGTCCAAGTCTGGTAAGAGTGACTTGGAGTCAAATGGTCATGGTTGTGGGGGCATGTGGTGAGCAGGAGAGTCCTTGTCAACCTGAAGTTCTGAGATGTTTCATTTGTGGCTTGACTCAGATATGGTTGCATCCATATCATGCCAGTATACAAAAGGTTGGAAGGGTGGTTTATCATTCTGAATAAATAATGTATGAGTAGTATATCAATAATGAGATGCTAAACAATCCACCTGTGGTTTATAATGATGTCATTGACATATTTTGACATGGTCTGCAAGAGTGCTGACATTCTGCAGGCTGTGCCATGGTGTGTTGAGCCATGTAATCATGGACATTGTGTGCTCATTGGCCATAGAAATTGGGACCACTGAGAAAATCTTGAGAGCAAGTGCCTAGCAAGCAATGAGCATTGATGGTCAGCACCTAGCAGTTCTACATATCATTATCATGGTAACGTAATTGTTATAATATGAATATTTTCAAACTTTTTATGCTTCATTATTCTTTACTTATAAAATCACATGACCACAATACGTGATCATGAGAACACTTATGTAATCAATCACGTGACAAAGTCTAGAACCTAATCACGTGACACAACACATGTTATTAATCTCCGTTCTCTCTCACACTTCATCAATTCCCACATTCATTCTGTTTCCTCACTCTCACGAATGCTTCTCTCATTTATCTTACTATAGTAATTAGTCACATGCACTGCTTGGTCCGTGCACTATCCTGTAACATATAAAAGCTAGGTAGTTTGACGACTGGTACCCCAGTCGAATCCATTTGTTCACCAGCTATAGTCATTGCTTTGGCCTCTGGTCATCGTAGGCTGCTTTTGAACGGACTAGACCCACATACCCTCATTCCTACCTTTGAGCCAGTAGCCGTGTATGCTGTGAGATAGAACCGAGCCTTGTGGAAATCACACGTTGAGGACATTGGTTTCATTACAGTAATATACTCTGAGTACATCTGCTCCTGTGTCTTTCTGCATGGCTGCCCACCAGTCCATAGTACTCTCAGACTGAGTATGGAATGGCCTATCAAAGGGGTCTGATTCTTTTGAGTATAATTTCAGTCGGTTTTTGAGTCATGTGAGGGCATCTGCTGGTTGATGTTGAGTGAGCAGTGGATTGTGGACCTGCATCTGTATTTTCAGGTCTTTTCAAGCTGTGCTGGTGTGCGTGTCACCATACTCATGTCAGAGCATCTTTTGCAAGGCAATTCCAACACACTTGAGGATTTCTGTGGGTGGCTTTGAACTACAACTTGGCATACTACCCTTTTTGCCAATGGTAATGGTAGGAACAACAAGGGGGTTATGATCCTTATATATCAGAGCCATCCAATAAGCTAGGAAGAATGAGTCAGCTCCTGAGTAACAAGTATGAGTGTGGTTGTTGTGTAACATGCCTGAATTAAGAAAAAATGCAACAACATAAGTGTCATTTGGTGCATCCTCAACCATTTCATTGAATTGGATATTGGCAATTGCTCGCATGTCCTCCAATGTGGAATTCTGCAACTTATATGGGTTTTTCCTAATATCTTCTTCAACAGTGGCCATGATAGCCAACCAGTACAAGTATCTATAGTCAGAGAAATTTATGATGCTGTGCAGTAAATGTATAAATAGGGTGCACCTTTGGAGAATCCTGGATCACACTGCCACCACCGCCCAGTAACTCAGGGGAGGGGAAGAACACAGCAGGCAGCGGTGAAGGGGTCATTGAAAGGCTGCTGGCCTGTGATCGTGCATGAAAGCAGGATCCAGCTTATCACAAGCTTGCTGGAAAACTGACGGAGGAGGTTAAGAACGCACTCACTCAATTGTTGTGGTAAAGTGGGTGGGGTGCTCAGCAGGGTTCATCAAATTGCAAGCTTGCTGGAAAACTGATGGAGGAGGCTAAGAGCGTGCTCACTCCAAGCAGTGTGCAATTATCACAGTAGAGCAGGTGGAATGCTGGAGCCTGAAAGAAAAAAAAAAAAACTAGGTGATCAATGCCTTTTGTATAGAGGAATGTGGAAAGAAAAGGGAAGAGTTCTGGTGTGGGGATGCATAGAGGCACCACAGGCACAGATGTGGTAGATTCCGTGATGTCTGGGTAAACAATGTTGGATGTCGAAAGTGCCACAGTGAGTCCGAGCCATAAGAATAATGTTGTAACTTGTGGACTTGGATGCCAGTGGGGAAGAGAGTCATGAGGTGGTGTTTGGTGGCAGCAGGAACATGGAGAGAGTAAACTGTGAGCATGTATGTGGGCATGTTAGAAGAGAGGCCTGAGATGACCATTGGCACCATGAGTTTTTTAGGGAGAACATTGTCAGAGATGGGTTTCAATGGCTTTGACACCTTCAAGGACTCAGGCTCGGACTTTAAGCAAGGCTGGCACACTACAGTGCTGGATGAGTAATTGAGGTTTACTACTGTGACTCTGGAAATCAGCTGAACTCACTCAGAATGTAGTTCAATTCTGTGTCTGCCAACTTGGGTGCAACAGAGATGATTGTCCATTTTGCAATTCCACAGAAAAAATACCTATCTCGGAAGGGTCACTTGGAATGACATGCATACAGCAGGGGCTGACAGAGGAGGGCTAGGGAAGCTTAATGTCAATCTGAGTCAGGGGGGGCTGGACCAGCCTACCAGGCTGGTGCTCAACAGTGTTCTTGTGCTTGGCATGCTCAATAGCACATTGAGAGTGAGGGTGACACAGCAGTGATGAGAAACACCCTGAATGCCACCTTGAACTTTGGACTTTACATTTGCAAGTCCAGTAGTAAGAGGAGTGTTTTCCTTGTCACATTGGTGAGCAAATTGTTGGAGGTTTGAAGGACCATGATGAATGAAAGTGATGTCTGTGCGCAGACCACCAAATTTACACAAATTTATGGTAAACTTTGCACTCTCGCCCTGTTAGCTCACTTTACACCAAACTTTATCCTGCCAAATGTTCACTTTACACCAATTTACAACTCATTCAACCTGTTCATGAACGCAATATCAGGTTTTTGCTCTTGTTTTTTTCTCTTCTGGTGACATAGGGATATTGTTTGAACCACACATATACTTTTTTTTTCTGCTCATTTTAAGCATTCTCATTTTCTCACTGCCTGCTGAACAACACTGCTGTGACAACATCCAACACAATGACTTTCCGATTGGGATATATCATATAAGCCCACCATCCAGTGTCCTGCCATGCATGTCTTTGCTCACATTGGCAGTTCATCCTTGATGCGCTCGTTGCCTGGCACATACCCAGATGTTGTAGTGGCCATCTGACAGTCCTTCAACCCATGGCACTGTGAGAAGTGAAGGTAAAGAAGAAATCTCCCAAACCTGTGGTAGAGCTGATGCAGCCCAGGTTATGTTGATTCACCCATATCACCACCATCTTATCATATCTCTGTGATGGTACACAGATTTTCATCAAGATGACTGACTATGACCATGTGGCTGTATGGCCAATCATCTGGTACATCACACCATTCTGACCACCCCTATTCTGCCACTGACCTCTATCAAGTTCAATCAATGTGGGTGTAAATGGACTGTGGCCTGTGAGCCTGAGTATTCAAAAATTCCTTATTTGTTTTCATGCTAATAGCACAATAGATTTTGTCTCATGTGGTGGAGAAGCACTCACTCCTGGAATTCACTGCAAACGAAGGTTTTCAACCCTGGGCTGGGTCAGTGCCCAGTACTAGCTTCAACTTGCTCAAGGTTGGTGTGGATGCAAGGTACATGTACACAATTCTTGATAATTGTTTATTTTCATGGCTACCTGCATGTAGCACTTGGATGCACTTTGTGTGTCCCATTTTCCAGTACCATCATGCTGGTGCTGGCCAGAATCCAGAGCTTCGTGCACTCTTTTACTGACTTGCAGCCATTTTGGCAATGCCAGTTCATGCCATATTTGTATTCGATGGACCTGAGCGGCCACAACTAAAGCAGGGTAAACAAATTCAAGGGAAATCACACTGGCTCACTCCCTGGTTTTGTGAATTGCTCAATGCATTCAGATTTTGATGGCATGAAGTATGTCAAAAAGTGATCACTCTCTCACACCAAGTCAAACTAAGCATTACGAAGGCTCTGGCTGAAGCTGAAGCAGAGCTTGCAGTGCTGAGTCAATGTGGCCTCATCGATATAGTCATGACGACAGATGTGAATGCCATTGTCTTTGGTGCTATCTGTGTTGCATACTGGTAGGAGCCAATACCCTTACTCTCTCCATACTATGAGGCTCACAATTGTCATGTTTTGAAGCCCTGAAAGCCCAGGCCATTTTGACAACATCGAGATCTATACTAACCAACTGCTCTCTACCTGTCTAGGACTAACACATGCTGAGTGTGTCTTGGTTGCACTTTTCATTGGCAGTGATGGCAGTGTAAGTCCCTATTCACAAGCTCAGCATCCATGATTGACAAGATGACAATACACAGGATGGCCTTCTGGGCTGTGGGATCAATATTGCTTATGCTCTGACTTGTTATGAACTCAGAACAGCCTTGTTAGACGCCTTTGCCACCATGGTGATGACAGTGCTGATCCAATTTCTTATGCAATGGTGCAATGATCTTTGACATATCCTTAGTACAGATCCTGATGATTTCTTGGACTGACAGTATCCAAAACTTGCCAGCAGGATCCCGGATGTGTTTCCCAGCTACAAAGATTTGGAATATTATTTCTCTTTACTGACAAAATTTTCAGGCATGGATGGTGGTAGTGATTCACTTGCAGCCTACAAGATTGAGTCAAGCCAGCCATGTCTTGCCGCTCTGGCCACCTTTTGTGAACACCACTTTGGGCTCAAGGGCGAAGATCTTCTTATCAAGATGCACACCACAGTTTGGGAAGGTACCGCATTACAACAAATGTGCAAAGTAGTAGATCTTCTCTTGCTGCAGCTTTGTATTTTTTCACTGACCAGTGCATATATGTACCAACAGCTCCCAATGCAGCTTCATGACCCAGTGATCTATTGGCAGCCCATGATCAAACCTATTCACCAATGGGTGATCAATTCATCCAGACATGAGCTCAATGTTGTCAAGCTGCAGTATGAAGCATGGCAGTTTGCAGATGTTGTCTGATCCACCTTTTTGATAATGGGTGGGCTGAAGGACCAAGACTCAATGTATTTCACAGTCCCTGCCTGTGTGTTTGAGCATGCCAGCACCAAGGCGAGTTGGTTCACTTTCTGGTCTAACATCATTGACACAGTTGGATCCAGGTGCAAGCATATGGTCATGAAGTACAAACACAGGCAAAAATCAGTGCCATGGCTGCATATGACCAGCCACCTGTTGCAAGTCAATCTATAGTGGATTCTTCCGCTGTGATCGATCTAATCAGAGACTTGGATGAGGATTTGGCACATGTAGTGGACTTGGAGACAGATTCTGATATTGAGATTGTTAAATGAAAGCATGCCAGGACTGTAGAATTCAAGGCTTGCAAATTTTTAATACATTCAGCCCTGTGTCCAGTGCAAACTGAATGATGGCAATAGTCAAGATCTCAGGCTCGGAGTAATAGGTTTGTAGGTAGCACTGACAAATAAATTGGCCACCGCCAGATGGACAAGTAGTCAGTTCCTTGGCACAAACCACCACAATCCCCTCAACTTCCATCAATGGGCAAGTGCCCTTTCTAATCATGGGACAAGCGAGAGAGTCTGCAAAAGCTCCACAGCTGCCCAAGTCTCCTAAGAAGTGGTCTCATAAGACACGGTCCTCTGCTACATCCATCACCAACACTTCACTCAAAACTATCAGTCAACTCAAGGAATTTGAAAAGAAAGCTCACCTTCAAGCAAAGAAGACAAGAAAATGCTGTGCTGGCCATGTAAAATGGAGTCAGCAATGGCTCACAGAACACTTCTCTGAGATGGACTTGGACAAGCCATCAGCCCCTGATGGTGTCAAGGAAAAGGAAGATGATCTATACTTGGATCTGGAATTTTCTAACACATTTGATTGCATTCCAAACAAGATGTCTGACAAAGCGCTGGCCCTATTTCTCATGTACAAAGGATTTCATCAAAATCTGAGCCAAGGAATGGTGGAGGGTGTGTGGGCTGCATTCAAGGACCTGTGGAAGAATATATGAGTCAATGTGAGTCACTATCCCACAAGCACTGCTCTGAAACCTGTATGTAGTGATGGCGACACTTACCATGGGCCATGGTACTTCAACGACATCAGACAGTGATGGGAGAGAAACGTGGTCAATTCTGCAGAGGTGACAGACATTGTCAGCTCACTGAAACACAAGGCAAGCTCAGAAGAAGGCAATTGAAAGCACTCACTGCTGATGTTAAAGGACTACATGGCCTGGATGTATGATTGGTCACGAAAGACGTGTTCTGAGCTTGGAGATGCCCTCAAGTGGCTGTGACATGCAATATCTGGAGAATGGCTGCCAGCATTCCATGAGTATGTCAAGCAAAGGACACTTGTTACGTGCCATTTGGAACAAATCATCTTCAGTGCCATGGGATAGATCTTGTGGACTAGGAAAGTTTCCATTCATTTTGCCAGGAATAACTGCAGTTGACTCAGAGATCCTTTGTGTCACAGGTGCTTTGAGCTTGTAAAGTTGCATAGGTGGCATGTCACAATCTTTGATCAGGCCAGTGTTGATTATATACTGGCAAAGAACTGTTATTGAGTGACCATGTAATAGCATTTGAGATCTACCTTACAAATTGCAAGGGATGGCAAAGGAAGGTCAATAAGAGTCTGATGGAACAAGACCTTCGCTGTGCATAATTCATCATCAGCTATCAACTGGCAGCTCTGCTGATGAACAGGATCCCACACCAATATGTTGCAGGTAATCACTATCATATTTACCCACAACCTGACCTACTAGGTGCAGATGCCTTTCTTTGGCTTTTGATATGGTTTAAATGGCTTGAGTTTGCCCACTATGAATACATGCTTTCATCTAATGATTGTGTGTTTCCTGTGATGGGGGTGAATGGCATTGTACATCCTTGTGAGCCACTCTCCCACAACACCATCCAGAAATGGATCAATGAGGCCGTCAAAGGCGCTGGAATCCCTGGTTCATTTTCAATGCACTGCTTCTATCATAGAGCAGCCCAGTATTGCTTCATGTTTGCTTCTGTTGGCCAGTGTTGGGCATTAGCAAAGGTGCGCTGGTGGAGAGGATGGGCAGAATAGGAGCATGTACATATCAACTTCTTTTTCTCCAGTGCTGAATATATGCCTCACCTGATTCATTGCAGCATGACACTCTCATTTGCTATCTCCTCAATGAACTGTATACATATGAAACTGACTATAGTGATACATTGGCACCAATTCAACAAGAAACTGACCAATCCCTGGCTGAAGAGGCGACCATCATATAGCCAATGTCAACCAAAGAGCTGTGGATGGTCCATTTGTCAATCATGGGTGATATATGAAAACTCTGAGCAGATGTAAACAACATTGCCAACTCTGTTCAAATGCTGATGGAAGTTGTTGGCACATCTGCCAACAATACCCATGAGTGTTACACCACTCGTCCATTAATTCACTGACTTTGTACACACTGACACCACTGCCTAGCACCTATCCTCAAACCTGAAATACGAGCACCTACTGGTGGCAGGCTGTTGATGCTCAGAATCCCAGCTTGCAAGGTCTCTGCTCATGTGCGCACAACCACCGCCTCCTGGGCTGAGTTGCCACCAAACTAACCCATGCACAACTCAACCCAATGCATACAACATGGATGACACCCCAACACCAGGGTTGCATATATCCAATGTCTGTACAGCAGGATCAGAGGCATGGAAGGACATAGTCAGGCACTGGGTCAGCAGTGCACCTGAACTTGGACTGGAAACCCCACTGAAGGATTGGCCAAATGAGTGGACCCATGGTGTGAACTGCCACAAGTTTGCAATGAAACACCATAACTGCTCAATCATTGCAAAGGAATTTCTTGAGGTGTGAGTATTATTGCAGCATCAGACTCGGACCATGTCCCACTCACTCGAATTCAACACTGGCAGATATAAGTCAGATGAGGCATAGTTTCTCCAAGCCTACCCAGAGGTCAAGCAAGGAGTCACTCCACTCCTCAAGGCCATCAACAAGGCACAGGTAGCATGTGGTGAGAGTATTGAGCAGCCAAAGTGATCCTTCTCTCAGGCTTTTGGTCACCTGGCCCCCCAAGGGACAAATCTGAACTCCAGTCTCCAGTAACACCTGAACACCCTCCTTTGACTTCGTCCAACATTGTTTCACCACCAAGAACTTACCAGTACTATACACCCAGGCCTGCACTGCAGTACATACTAATCAGCATATAGTACCACCACATTCTTCCATACCTATGACACCATATTGGCGGCATGCTCTGCATATACCTCCTTGTCACTATGCTGCCATGTTCATCCCCACCAACTTACCTACTACTACTCATAGTTACCAGGACCATTGCTGCTAATGTCGTCTCCCCTTCATATACTCACACACCTTGTATCTTATATCATGTCTCATATATCATGTCATTGTCAATAGCACTTGCATCTGTACCCATTTCCTTATTCTCATTTCGTTTTTGATGCACACATCCACCACACTCGTGTGCTGCGTGGCCCAAGTCGCATCATCACCCCACAGTGCTATGCAGCGCCACACCTTGGGTTTGCCTGGATTTCTCACCTTCACCTGAAAACAGAAGGTGGACGATACTGCCACACATAAATTTCTTGAGCTAAGTACATGTGGTCTGCTGTGACATGTGTGCTTTCTAAGCATTTGAGTGCTTTCGCACAAAGTCCCAGGACCAAAAGTAATTTTGTGAGTTCAAATTCAAAAGTTAACTTTGTGTTTCCATCCACAAATAGTTCATTGAGTGACTAAGCTTCACAGTGAGTATATTGGTATATAGTCCATCTGGCCACATACTGAAATATTAACACCAAGACTTTCTTTTGGGATACAAGTGTACCCAAATGGGTGCACAGGACACTGCGAGGAGTAGAGGTGTAGTGTGAAACTCACTACTGAATGTCCTTGAGGTCAACACAGAGTTGTGTGGAGTGAACAGGTAGCTTGGTAGCTGAGATGAATGTTTTCTCTGTTAAATATTGAGGGTGTAAGATCCCAGTATATATAGTAGAAGGACTATTTGTCCATATGTACTATATCTCCTATAATAGGGTAGTCCATGGAATGTCATAGAATGATATGGAATGATCAGTCAGCTATCCAATAGCATAACGAGCTCTATCATAAGATGATAAATCATATCAAATATGAGTAAGATGAATAGTGTCATCACCTATCACATGTGTGTCTCATAT